>JAYMFT010204784.1:0-11612 GCA_038088735.1 Panulirus argus | reverse complement strand
CGATGAAGAATGTGTGGAAAGAGAGAATGTTATCTCAGAGAGCAAAAATGGGTATGTTTGAAGGAATAGTAGTTCCAGCAATATTTTATGGTTGTGAGGCATTTGCAATAGATTGGGTTGTGCAAAAGAGTGTGGATGTGTTGGAAGAGAAATGTTTAAGGACAGTATGTGGTGTGAGGTGGTATGATCGAGTAAGTAATGAAAGGGTAAGTGATGTTTGGTAATAAAAAGAGTGTGGTTGAGAGAGCAGAAGAGTGTGTGTTGAAATGGTTTGGATATATGGAGAGAATGAGTAAGGAAAGGTTGAGAAAGAGGATATATATGTCTGAAGTGGAGGGAAAAAGGTTAATGGGAAGACCAAACTGGATATGGAAGGATGGAGTGAAAACAATTTTGAGCGATCAGGGTGTGAACATGCAAGATAGTGAAAGGCATGCAGGGGATAGAGTGAATTGGAGCAATGTGGTATTCTGGAGTTGATGTGTATATCAGTAGACTTAACCATGGTATGTGATGTGTCTGAGGTAAACCATGAAAAGATCTGTGGAGCCTTTTTGTGAATAGGGAGCTGAGGTTTCGGTGCATTACATGACAGCTAGAAGTCGGTGTGTGCGGATGTGACCTTTCTTCTCTTCCTGGCATTACTTCACTAATGTGGGAAACAGTGATACATCATTACCTAGACCTCTTTTCATACTATTTGCCTAAACTTTTCTCTTTACTGCTTATTAGGAAAATGCTTATATATCTTGCTTCTTTTCATCATAATGTGGGTTGGTGTGTAGTTATTTGTTGGATAACTGAAATTAGAGTTGCATAGAAAATTTATGAGATAAAGGGGCTGTCTTTTAAAGGATATATTTTCTAAATATTAATGTATTTGATTTTTTATGTGATTTAACAGTAATAGCAAAATTTTAAAGAAAATTCACTCTTTATTACAGGAATGGTGCCATGGAAGAAATTCCAGCTGGAGAAAAAGAAAAACAAGGTCTAATTCAGCTCCGAAATGATATCATTTATCACCTTGCCATGAAACCTACTCCACAAGAAGAAAACATGGTAGTTGTGCAATGTTCTGGATTGTCATTCTTTTCTTTTTTCATTTTCTTCCATAAGGAGGCCTTAGATTTCTTAACCATATCTAAATTTTTTAAATTGTTTATGCAAATTATCTCTATTGTACATTATTTGGTAAACCTGATTCAGATTTATTTTTGCTCAAAGTTGTGTAAAGTTTTTTACAGGCTTATGTAATTGTAGGAAATGCTGTTACTTAATTGGAACTCGAAGAAATTCATGATATTAACATCTTATTCAGAAACCTGAATAAATCAGTGGATATTGAGAATTTTGTTTATTTTGCTGTGCTTACTGCATGTATTATTTAAAGGTAAAAGCCTTTTGGTTAGTTCCATGCCAAAGAATTGTTTATGTAAGTGTATGCTTGATTATATCCACATATATAGCCATAGCTACAGCTGAAGTGGAATTTTATATAACTTATTTCTTTTGTTGGAGAGAATTTTCAGTCATGAGGGGTTGAGAACCTCCATTCCCCTCCTTCTGATAAGATAGATTCCTTACATCATATGCAAACCACCCAGTCAACAGTTGTGGTAATAGCTTGCCTTAGAACTCACCTGTCCACTCAGCAGTTCCTTCCCAGTGATGACATCATCTTCCTACTGGCCATCCATCACCCTGCACAAGGCTTGCTACTACATAATTCCCTGGATCTCTTGGCAAATTAAATGTAGTCAGACATTTTAATTTCTTAGATATACATTTTGGCAGGGGCCATATATCTGTGGAGGAGGTGTGGTTGTGAACTTGTGAATTTGTTGTTAAGCAGCTTGGGAAGGTATTCAAACACTCCTCACACTACATGTTGTCCTCAAATATTTCAGATACATTTATCCTCTTCTCACATTTTATTTAGTAAGAATCCACACTCCTGTGTACTGTGTCATTTAGGACCCACGCCTCGCAACCATACAACATTGTTAGGATTACCACACTATCAAACATACCCATCTTTTCCTTAACAGCCAATGACCTCTCTTTCCACACTTTCCTCAATGTGCTCAGGACCTTTACCCCCTAACCCACCCTGTGGCTCATTTCAGCTCCCATGGTTCCATTTGGTGCTGTGCTCACTCTCAGGTATCAAGACCACTTCACTTCCTTCAAGTTCTCTCCATTCATACTCGCATAATAAATAATTTTTCTCTCTTTTCAGCTAGACATTATAAACTTTCTCTTATTCATATTTACTTTCAATTTCCTCTTTTTGCACTGTCTCTCTGAAACCAGCTTCTGCAGTTTCCCACTTGCGTTTGCCACCAGTGCCGTGTCATGAGCAAGCAGGCTACCTCCACTGTTGACAGACTACAAATGTGCCTCTTTCCCCAAAATCCTCATATTCACATCCCTCTCCACCCAGTCCATGAAGAGAGTAAACAAGTATGTAACATCACGCACCCCTCCTATAGACCTACCTTCACCCAGAGCCACTTACCTTCCTTTTTTCCTTTTTGCGCACACACCTTTCTTTATGAGAACTGCTTATAATAGCTTTCCTCCCATACCTTGTATTTATAACACCTTTCACAAGCACATTTATAAACCCTATCAAATGCTTTCTCCATTTACATAAATGCCACATACATATCCTTCTGTTTCTCAAAGTATTTCTCACAAATTCGTCAAAAGAAGCAACTGATCCACACATTCTCTGCCATTCCAGAAGATTATACCCCATGCATGCCATCATCCTCTCAGTTACCTCTCTTCCATACTAGTTAATAGCTATATTTTACTGACTTATATTTCTGTAATTTAAACGTTAACTTTTGTTCCCCTTGCCTTTATGCATTGTCATGAAACAGGCTTTCTTCCAGTCCTTAGATACATCACAGTGATCCATGTGCATATTGAACATTTTAATGAGCCAATCAGCAACACTGTCACCACCCGTATTCTTAAGAAATTCAACTGCAGTCCCATCCACTCCAGCTTCTTTGCTACACTTAATCTTACACCAGACTTTCCACCTCTTCTCATTTCCTCAGAACAGTTACCATTACTCTCTTGCTTCGCATACCTCTATGTCCACCCAACTTCCTGTTTATCTGCCAACCCATCATCTTTGAACACATTAAACAGTCTTTCATAATAATCAGTCCATCCCCTCTTCGCTTGATCTATGCCTTTTACTACTTCTCCATATGTCCCCTTCACTGTTCTCATAGTTTATTAATGCTATTATTTTTCTTCCAAAATTTTTTCTTATTCTCCCTGAAGTTTACTGATATTCACTCACTCAAGCTCTCATATGCTTTCTTTTTCAGCTCCTGCACCTTCATCTTGGCCTACTGTCACTTTCTCTTGTACATTTCCCAGTTACTTGTGTTACTTCCTTGCAGGTAACACCTATACACCTCTTTTCTCTCTCAATAGTAACATAATTTCCTTATCCCACCACTTACGACTTATTTCACATGCTCACTAGACACATGCTAAACACTTCTCTTTTACAATTTGTCAATGACATAATGGCATTTTTTTAGTATGATTTTTTTTTTCCAAACAAAAATATGTGACAACTACATCATAAAGGTGTTATGTGGATGAGCATTTACCAAGTTAGTGTTGACTGGGGTGGATACTGTTGTTTTTCTTTTAAATATTGAAAGGCATATTTTTGCTCCATAGTAAATATCAGTTAAGTAAGCCTTTTAAAAGTTATTAAATTATTCATATGACATTTGTTCTTCTCTTTGTCATTTTCTCACGAGCAGATAACTATGGAAAATATTTGTTTTGCATGTTCAGTAAAGAGATGGCATAAATGTGGTGAGTATGAATATTATTTCAATTTTTTATACAGTTTAAACAATTTTATATAAAAATGATGTCTGAATTTACATCTGCAAATTATTCTTGAGTACTTGAGTGACAATCTGGTGTGTTTTATTATTATGTTTGAAAGTTTACTATTTTAACTA
The DNA here is from genome assembly GCA_038088735.1 of Panulirus argus. NCBI lineage: Eukaryota > Metazoa > Arthropoda > Malacostraca > Decapoda > Palinuridae > Panulirus > Panulirus argus. Next base: position 7,602 of record JAYMFT010204784.1, on the reverse strand, counting down.
CATGATTTGTTCTTAAAATATTTGAATGAAGAACACTTTTAGCATATGTTAATCAGTTTCTTTTACCATTTCACAAAGTTATGTTCCACCTTCAAAAATTAAGAGGTAATATAAAGGGAGTCTGTTATTTGCCAAGTACCACTTTCTTATTGAAAGTTTCTGGAAACAGTGACATCATTTCTTGAGGAAATTGTATGTGTAAGCACTGCTTCCCTAAATACCTCCAATGCCTTGCCTTCTTCCTTAGCTTCATTTACTTTGATATTTTGCCATTCTCACGTGATATCTCTTCGCACAAGCTTCTTCAAGCTCATTCACTCTAATCATCATCTTCCCACCCACATGTGTTTTCCATCTATATATATCTCTAACACCCGTTTACTTCAGGAACTCCCTGTAAGGGTGGCCACAGCAAAAGTCTCCATAACTGGCGAACTCCAGTCCTGCCTCACCCATAACAGGCCACTGGCAGAGGGCAACTATAGCACTGTGTTTTCTGAGGCTCCTACCTAGTTTTCCTTCTGACCACTTCCACCTAATGTCTACTTAATGTTCCAACCTATTATTTCTACCTAATGCTCCCATCTAGTGTTCGTGCTCACTACTATCTAATTCTCCTATCATTTTGTCAAAAGGCAGGGCTAGCACATTTTGTTTATTTATTTTTTTCTTTTAGTCTGATTGGAAACCTTTTTCTAATCCTCCTCCTCTTACGGGTTTGTTCTCATTGCTCTCAGGACAGGCTACAGAGGAGAAAAATGTGCGTCTTGAAGTTAGAGAAACTCATTCTCTCAGAGGCGGTGTCCCATGTACCTTCTTTTTTTTTTTTTTTTTTTTTTTTTTTTTTTTTAAGCCTGGCCTTTCCCTCCTTTTTCAAAATTTTTTATTTGTACTTCCTGTGGCCTGCATGTCTTAGCGCTATATTCTGGGAAGTTGAGCTCTGTACACATAGCCAGGTACAGGTGGTTGAGTGATGTCCATGAGGTGTTAGTTGCTGACTAGCTGAGAGCAGTTAATCAAAAGGCTTCATTGATCCATAGTATTTATCATTTATTTATTATACTTGATCGCTGTTTCCCGCGTCAGCGAGGTAGTGCTAGGAAACGGACGAAGAAAGACCCATCCCCCCACATACACACATATATACATACATGCACATATAATTGCACAGTACATATATATATACATACCAACATATACATATATACATACACACACATACACATGCATATACACATATAAACATGTACATATTCACACTTGCTCACCCCCATCCACTCCTGATGCCCCCCACCCCACGGGAAATAGCACGCCACCCCCCGCACCGGCAAGGTATTGCCAGGAGACAGTTGAAATGGCCACATTCGCTAACACTCAGTCTCTAGCTGTCATGTGTAATGCATAGATTGACCAAAATATGGTGACTGAATGAAAGCTTCCTCTTCGGTTTTGGAAGGGTAAATATAGCCCTGACCCCAATATTCTCCAATATTCTTATTATTCATGGGACATTACTTTGGAGAAAAAAGGTTCATCAGCCTTGAAAACTTTTGTCTTTCTCCTGGATGGTGTCTTGCAGGCAAACTTTCCATGCTGACCTTTTTCTTAATTGGAGGTAGTTACTGTTAAGGTGACATCATTATCCCAGAAAATTATGTGATGGTTGGCCCAGTGCAGCCTGATAGACGGTGATATGATGAAGTCAATGACAGGTGGGAATTTCTGATTGGAGGGGAGAGTTCTGAGCTGAGCTATTGCTGGAACTGCTGTTTAGGTGGTTAGTGAAGAGTGAGAGGCATTGATATCACTAGAACGTAGGGAGGTTTGGGGCTCCTACCCACTGGAGATTATGGAGATTCTCTCATAACTTTTGGGACACTTCGCAGGGGAGAAACCATTTTTCATTCATCAAAACCCACTTTTTTTTTATTTTAGAGCAGATGAGTTTTAATGATTCTAACTAACTTTATCAATATCCTGAAAATAATATTGTGATATGAAATTAAGGAATATATCAGTAGTATACCTATTCTTGCAAAATTTTTGGTTAAAGATAGAGGTGACAGATTTCATCTCAGATTTTTTTCAATTAGAGGTTTTTTGTTTATTAGCTTTCCAACACTTGTTCTGTATATCATATTCATTGTGATGCTTTTGATAATACTTATGGTTGGATGTTTTGATTTTGCAGCCTAATTGTCTTAGTAATTTCAGCATTTAGAAAAGATATGGTACAGGCCAATTTATACTAAATATAAGGAATAGCTTATTAAGTGTACTGTAAATGTGTAAAGAAAAAGCTATCAGCATTACTTTATTTCCAGTCCTGAATAGCAAATAGAATTTAAAAGATTTTAAATGACTATTTGAATTAATACTTTTGCTGCTCAAACTACTTAACTATCCACTTGCTTTCTTTTTTCAAAAACTGTAACTTATATTTTCGCTCATTCCATTCTTCTGTAGATGTGAGGTATGGGTAATTGAGTGTAGATTAATATTTCTATGAATAATTTCATTCACCTCTATGTAAAAGAAAAACAGAACTCGTTACCTTACACTGACAGCTCACCTCCAAAATTTGTACTGTTGGAACAACTAATTTATTCACTTTTTTCAGCTTCCCAGAATACCTCCTTTGCCTGAGCCACTAGATTTCGAAAGGGCTTGTACAAAATGTGCCTACTTGCTGATGTGCTCAGTTTTCCAGAAGAGCATAGAAGAGTCTGTTGGAGACCCTCCACATGCCATGGCCGTGCTTGTTCCTAAGACCACAGCACACCTAACAAAGGTGAGGCTTTAGAAAAAACAATTAGAAAACTCTTGTCTTTCTAAATTGATTTCACTGCTTTTCCCAGTAGTGTAAGGGGTCTTTATAGTTACTCCTCTGGATGACATTCAGACCAGTTTTACAACAAGATGATTCTTCACCAAAAAGAGAGTGTAAGAATGTCTTAGTTCCAAGGTTTCTTGAGAATTCTTAAGGGATAATGCCCCAGAGAAAAAAGGTTTTAAATTTTTTTCAAAGCCTATTCAGGTTAATTGATATTCAGAATGATTAAACAAGGACACAGAGGTGTACATTTTAAAATCTGGTTTTCATACAAAAGAAACATCTCTCTTTCAGTGTTTCTCTTGCTTTTCAAGTTTTTTCTTATAGTGATAATTAGATTATCAGTATTACTGTGGAGATCCTTTCAGTTATATCACATTCACTCTAAATTATACAAAATGGAGGACCTGGTTCAGTTATGTGAGATTGAAACTGCATTTCATAATTCTTTGCTTCATTGTTAATTGTTGCTATGATGCCTGACAAATTTATGTACTTCAGAATATAGTGACATGTTTTTTTAGAAAATTGCTCTGGGCACATTGATTTGAGTAATAAATGTTACCAGTTCACTGAAGCTGGGTACCCAGTCAGGAAACCACATACTTAGATACAAGGATAGATACTTGGGTACCTATTTTGACATAGACATAATATTGCACAAACTTTTTCATGAAATGTGTGTCTACAACTCTGAAAAGATAGAATTTAGAGAGGCTGCATGAGAAGGACTAGAAATGAAAGTAGCATTGACAACACTGTACTCCACCAGACCCACTTGGATTACTTCCGTCATTGGTGCCTGCTGCTGCATTTGGAAATCGCTGACGGAAAGAGAGATGCTGCTTTGAGAGCACTTTGGTGCCAGGATGCCATAAAGAGGTAGGTTTCACTTGTCTTTTGAATTGTTTGAATATGATGGAAAATTTTGCTTGGTCAAAAATCTGGGTAAATTATAAAACTTTTATATGGTATGGATGCATGAAAGAGAAGGCACTGAAGGGTCAGTTGAGGGAAGAAATGGGGGAAGCTTGCATGGAATGGTGTATGCTTGGGAGGTTTGTAAGGACAGTGATAAATGGTGACACTTTTGCCATGGCCACCCCCTTGATGAAAGTTCCCGAAGGGAATAGGGATCAGAGATATTGATAGATAGATAGATAGATGGACAAAAGTGGATAATCAAATTACAGAGACAAGTATGCTGAGAGTAGCTGGTAAGTTGTGTGTGAGAGTGGTAATTGAGAATGAGGAGGTGGTGGCATGCACAGAATATCAAACTGAGGTGGAACTAAGTGGCTTCCGTAGTGGTAGAGGATATGTGTATTATGTGCTTGCTTTGCAGACTGAGTGAGAAATAATAATAGAGAAGAATGTGTATGGCTTTTATGAATATGGAGAAAGTGTATGATATAGTTGATAAAGATGCTTTGTGGAAGATGTGAATATGTAGTATGGGAGAAAAGCTTGTAGAAGCTGTGAACAGTTTTTATTAAGAGGGTAATCATTGTGTGTGCATTGGAGGAGAAATGGTTGAGTGGTTCCAGAAGGGGAGGGGTCTGTGTTAGGGGTGGGGGTGTCTGATGTCAATTTGTTTATGGATGGGGTGATGAGGGAAGTGAATGCTTGGGTCTTGGAGAAAGGGGTAGTTATGCAGTCTATTGGAGTAAGGGGGCCCTGGTATTGAGTTTGGGATAGTGTATGAAAGGAGAAAAGTGGGAGTAAATGTGAATAAAAGCAAGGTCATTGGATTTAGCACTGAAGACAGAGAAGGTTATTTGGAGTTCAAGTTTGAATGGAGAAAACTTGGAGGAAGTGGAGCATTTTAATTAACTGGTAGTGTAGCATATGGCATTAAATGGAACCATGGGAGCTAAAGTGAGCCACATGGTGGGTGAGGGTGCAAAGGTCCTGGACAATTTGAGGAATGTGTGGCGAGAGAGGGCACTGTTGTAAAGGGGAAAGATGGATATGTATAATGGTAAAATAGTCTCATTGGTGCTGTATGGATACGAGGCTTGGGCGTCAAGCAAAAATATAAAGAATAGGATGGTATTATTGAAAATTAATTGTTTGAGGACATTATGTGGTGTTAGAGGGGTTGACTCTTTTACTGTAGTCATTCCATTGATGGGAATCTCTTGAGTGAATAGGTTTGCGAGATTTATGTAAATAGATAGAAGGATTGATCAGATTAAAAACTGACAGAGTAAGAGAGAAGTGTGGTAGGAAGAGGTATATGTATGAGAACTGAATAGTCACTAGTGTGCTGAAATGTCTTGGACATATGGAGAGGGTGACTAAGAGGGTATATATATATCAAAGTATGAGGAACAAGGAAAAAGGGGAAACCAAGGAGGAGGTGGAAGGGTGGAGTGAAGGATGCTTTGATGTTTTAGAGCCTGAACATGCAGGAGGGTGTGAGATATGCAAGGGATGGAACAAATTGGAGCAATGTTGTACATGGAAGATGACTTGCTATCAGTGGTCAGAACCAGGGTATATAAAGCAGCTTGTAAATAAGATAGAGAGGTGTGTAGGTCTGGTTGTAGGTAGGGGGCTCCTGTTTTAGTGCATTGTATATGACAGCTAGAATGTGGATATGAGCGAATGAGGCCATTTCTTCATCTTTTCCTGGCATGACCTTGCTGATGCTGGATATGACAAAAATTTATGAAAAAAATAATGATATACAACACTCCTTCCCTTTAAATCTTTACGTTCAGTTTTTCGTGTTTTAATTAACTGATATGTGCTCTCAATAAATTCTTCCAAAATTTCTGCATTTCTTTCCTGATGTTTCTGTATTAATTTCTTAATTTCTCTTTTCATTCTTTCTTTCTCATACCTTGTACCGTCTAAACCTTCACATGGCAACTTCATTACTTCAGCTTGTGGATTTTTGTTGAGACAGTTATCTCTTTTTCAGACTTTTCTCCATTGCCTGTATTTGCTATCTCTTAATGAAAGTTCTCGAAGGGAACCAGCATGAAAAATATGGATAGATAGATAGTTAGAGTTAGTCCCTTCATGATATATTTCTCAGGACCTCCTTTAAATTTGTGATGTATTTTGAATGTTGAATTCCACTTTTCATGTAGAGTTTTTTCTACCTGATATTTTGATGGATTGGAAGCAATAGTTTCCTTAGCTCACTGTGTCTAGGTTCAACTGATCCATAGAAGAATATTTTTTTTTTCTATACTTTTCATCCCCTTGTTTTCAGCCTTTTCTTAAGCTCTTTGTCTCATAAGGTCATGTTCAGAAAACTTTCATATACCTTCACTGTAATAATTCATATCTGTGCATGAGCTATACTTTTACAACTGCTTCCTAGTAGTGTTCATCTTAAATGAGTTTGCTGTTTCTCTGCACTGCATTTTGCATTTTAGGAAATTTAGCAATGTGTTTCCCATATGTTGCAGTTTCAAATATCCCAAGTCTTCTCATTCTTACTAGGTAATCTGCTTGGGCATGATAGAATGTAATCTGCTTTACAACTGCTTTTTAGTTTTCTTCACATGTGTAATTGTTGCTCCTGCCTCAGCTGGATAATTTCAGGATCAGGCTAGCAATGGCCTTATTTTCTCTCATCCATTCTGTAGTTGTTTTGTTACCTAACTTCAGAGCCAACAATTTACAGCCTAGCCCCACAAACTGTTTCTAATACTGCTATAGTATAAATGTGTATACTATTGGTGTAATATCCCAGGGGATAAGGGAGAAAGAATATTTCCCATGTATTCCCTGCGTGTCGTAAAAGGCAACTAAAAAGGGGAGGGAGTGGGGGGCTGGAAATCCTTCCCTCCTGTTTTTACTTTTCCAAAAGACGGGACAGAGAAGGGGGCCAAGTGAGGATTTTCCCTCTAAGGTTCAGTCCTCTGTTCTTAACACTACCTCGCTAATGCAGAAAATGGTGATTATGTATGAAAGAAAGACATACTATTGCTGTATACTGCATTACTCTGCTCTTAACAGTATTTTTCCCCTCTCTTCCCATTTGAATATTCATAGTCTTTTCATTCTCATAAAAAAATTCTGCAAAGATGTGATAGATTTGTATCGGAGTAAAAGCCTCTATATTTAATTTGATGCATAAGTTACTCTCTCCTTGTTTCCCATGTTTTCAAAATTTTCCCATTTACTGATGAGTATAATAATAATTGTCTGATCATGCAGTAAAGTAAGAATTGTGGTTTTTCATAGAGAAGCAAGTGGAGACTGCTTGTCTTGGCTGATGTTGGAGAAAGCAGTTCCTGTGACAGAGTTGGAGCCAGGCCAATTTATTCATGTCTTCACACGTTCCCAAAGTCAGCCCTGTTGTACCAAACTAGCAAGTGTTGGTTTGCAGGTATGCTTCTCAAAAAAATGTCTTCTGTACTAGTAATGTACAGGTTTTATCACTTTTGCTTGTGTTTGGTCTTGATAGTTAAATCACGTTTGTCTATAGGGGCCTGGACTTTTTATAGCCCATATGTTTATTTTATTCATAATTATCCTTGGACCTCTTTCTATGAGTGTTACCTAGGATCTCTTTCCAGACTTTCCTGCAGGCCAAGGCTTTGCTACCTCCAGTATCATGGAAATTTTGACTGTTTTGGAATAAGAAGTTCTTTGACATACTCACAGTGAAACAACGATGCCAAAGGTGACTTTTCACTCATGGTGTAACCTCATGTAGGATCAAAAAAAAAAAAAAGAAAAAAAAAAAAAAATATATATATATATAAATATATTGTTTACAATGACTTTGATATATTTAACATAGA
>JAYMFT010204773.1:0-11612 GCA_038088735.1 Panulirus argus | reverse complement strand
AACTGATGAAAGGCTGTCTCACACTGCTCATTCCAAATGAACCTAACTATTCTCTTCACTAAGCCTACAAAGGGAGCAGCAATCATGGCAGCATCAACGATAAAAGTCTGATAGTATCCTACCAGGGTGAGGAACTGTTGGAGTTCCTTCCTAGATCATAGAGCACATGCAGGGGTTACACTGGGACCTTTACTGTGAGTGGGAGGGGGAACTGGCAGTACTTGTTACCTGGTTGACTTGGCGGCTGTTGATGCAGAATCGATACGTCCTGTTGGGTTTGGGTACCAGAAATGGGTGAGCTCCACGCTGACTGACATAACTCGATCAAATCGGGCTCCAGCACGTAGCGTAGTTCCTCTCGAAGAATGGTGGCCCGTTGTGGACTTACCTGGTAAGGAACCTCGCCGGTAGGCCAGGCATCTCCCACGTCTGCAACATGGTTCATCAGTGAGGCCCGTCCAGGGGGACTTCTGCTGGCCCCTGGCTGTGCTGACCACAGGACAGTCATCTCAACTCTTTGCTCCTCCGGCAGGTGTGAGAGCTTCGCCTCCTTCACGTCCATGCTGTCGTCAGGTTCCCAGACCTCCAGGGTGCCCATAGCTGGATCGTCGTTCTCGTCACACATAGCTTCCGTTGGGAGGTGGTTTGTGTAGACCCACACACACTGCTTGAAAGGGGGAGAAAATTTACACATTACCTGTGTCAGCCCCGGCTGGGATAACGGCGGTGGCTCCTCCTTTTCCATCTCCAGGCTCCTCAATCAAGACTGACTGCCGTACCAGCTCGTACTTCGATCCTGGGTATCTCTTGAACTGGCCCGAGACAAATCATCAGTTTCACACACTGACTCTTGTTCGGATCTTAAGTCAGCAAAGAAGGTGTCGCACAGTGCCACCTCACTGGCTTCATCTTCAGTGGGTGTTCCCATTTCTACGGACTCCAGATCCGCAGAGATATCCCACAGCTCGACTTCACTCGGTCCATGCTCAGGGAGTGTCGTCAATTCTTCCGTCTTAATGGGGTCCAAATCAGCAAAGAAGGTATGACACAACTCGACTTTGCAGCTCTCACTCTCAGGAAATATCTTAATGGGGTTTGGACCAGCAAGGAAGGGATCACACGTTCTGCCTCCTAGTCTCATCCTCGAAGGATGTCCTTGCTCTCCTCGTCTGCATGGCTGCGCCCTTGAGCATACGGTCTACCTTGCTAGCTGCCAGCGACTTGGTCTCTGCGGATTTCTGGACTGTCTATGGTACTTCTCCCTCATGTTGCTTTGTCCCCGTGGACTCCTCTAGACTCAGAGATGACATCGGCAATGGATTCATTTTCTCCCCTGCGAGGTCATTACCCAACACAGTCTACCCCTGAAACAGGTAGCCTATCCACAATCCCGATGAGAGCAGGGCCCGTGAAGAGATCTGTTTCCACGTACACATCAGCGAGTGGAGCTGCCCTGAGATTCCACAGCCTGTCTAATAAGACTCGCTCTTCAGATTCTCCCACAGGTACCACACCCTTCCGCATCAGAGACTGCAGTGCTCCAGAGTCACGCAGGATGGTCACTTCTCATTCCACAGCTACTGACAAAACCCTTGGATAGGAATGCCTTGAAGTTCCCCCTAAACTGGTGCTCTGCTACAGACTGACTGCCACTCTCGCACTTCCCTGTATTACTGAGAGCAGGACTATCCTTGTCACTACACCTAGGTGGCCCCAAAGTTGAGAAGAGACTCACTGGCCTACTATTTATAGAATCTCTGGATTCCTTCAGCCTGGCCCTGCACTCCCTCACCCAATGTCCAACTTTGCCACAATAATAACGTTCCAACCTTATTGGTTATGACTTGGACTCTTAGGAGTCTCCTGCAAATGGACAAATTTTGATGGGGTTGCATTATGATCGGATTTTCCTCAGCCAACATCGCCTTTCGAACTTTTACCGACACTAAACTTGTGAGTGATCGAGAACTGATCAACAAGTACACTGGCCCTATCAGCAAACTTCACCTCTTTGTCATTTAAATAATTCAACAATTCAGAGCCGCCAACGTTGTACATATTGTTCTTGCATTGCTCGAGTATCATTAATTCCTTCAATTCTTTCACCGGGGGAATTTTCTCAGCACGCAACCACTGCCTGAATAAATCGCCAACTTCATGAAAATGTTCTACCCAAGTCTGGCCATGTTTGATCCCGGAATTCCTAAACTTTTCTCTGTATGCATGTGGCGTTAACTCATAAGCTTTTAACACAACCGCCTTTATTACTTCATAATCAGTACACTGCTCACTAGATAATGACATGTAGACAGCTTGTGCTTTACTCCGGAGAACAGGTTGCAATAAAATCGACCAAGACGTCTTAAGCCATCCATGAGAGTTGATTAGCCACGTTCTGAAACGTACGGAAAAATTTAGTTACATCATCTTCACAAAACTTTGGTACAAAACGTACGTGTCTCGTAATATCAAACTCGGGTACTGATCTTGATGCAGTCTGTCGTAGTCTCTCATGTTCCAAAGATAGTCTAATTTGTTCAGTCTTTGTTTCTTCCAATTGTGCCTGTGCTTGAAGTCTGGCCTGCTCACTTTGTGCTTGAAGTCTGGCCTGCTCACTTTGTGCCTGAAGTCGGGCTTCTTCACTTTGTGCCTGAAGTTGGGCTTCTTCACTTTGTGCCTGAAGCCAGGCTTCTTCCAATCATGCTTGTGCCTGAAGCCTGACTTCTTCCATTCGTCCTTGTGAATTTATCCCTGCAATCTCTAGTTGAAGCCGCAAGGTTTCGGAACTGACATTAAGATCACTTTGGCACTGAGGAGGGATAACAACTTCAGCAGGGTTCAGTGGTGGGACGATGTCACCAACACCGTTTTCTACATCAGGCACACCGACTAATTTATCACTAAAATTTTCAGCTCTAGTTTGTGGGCATTCCGGTCATACTCCAATCCTAAATTATCCACAACAAGCCTTAACTCGTAAACTGATAAAGATTTGACACTTTGAGATGGATCAGATCGACAGAAATGTTCAACGTCAGCATCACTGGTTAACGACATGATTACTTAACGAGGGAAGATACTCAATAAACAAGGCAAGAAAATCTTGGTGTAAGGTCGCCAATATTACATGCGCAACGTATGCATCCAGACTTAAGGAATGAAATTAAACACCAGGGGTAATTTCATTAGTTTACAGAAGATAAATTTAAACATACACTAAAATTATCTAAAGTAACACTGACTTGGGCTCAAAAATCTACGTTACTTTACTGCCCAGGTAAGTTTTCAAACCACGGAGGTCTCTTCCTCAATCAAGATCCCCAATATTAAAACATATTACTCTAACACAATGACAGTTCTAAAAGTACACAATAACTCACAGTGACTTTCAATAAACAATAAGTAACAATAGTACAATCCTACGGCAGTGCGGTGGTCCCGAGCGGCTGGGGAGGTGTTATGGAAAGCTTTGTCTCGGATAACTTACTTGCATTGGTTATGGGCTATGATAAATGCTGCTTGGGATTCAGAGAAAGGAGTTTTTTGAAGCCTGATATGCATGTTCCCTTGTTTGAAAGGCTTCAGAACAGGAATGGTTGAACTACAGGTTGTTATAAGTGGTCTTGTAGGAGGAATAGGGATAAATGCTTCCATTTCTGCAACATTAACCTCTGTTATGCATTTCGTGGTTACAGAAGCATCATTCTTATATAAGAGACAGGAATTTACCCAAGGAAAGTTGGAAAGTTATTCCAGTCAGCTTTTTTGAGGTGCCATTATTTGTTCTTGGAAGGAGCTGCTGAAGGGAAGGTGCCATTAGAATAGATACATTTTATGAGAATGTGTTCAGATAAATCAGTTGTGGGGCAAGATTGTTAGTTACAAAGGATGGATTTAGGATGAAAAACTGATCTAAAGTATTAGGAGAATGTTCATAGTAGTCAGGAATGTGGGTAAGGTGGAAAATAATTTGCTCTAGGTCATTGAGATTGGAGAACATGTTACTTGTTTATATTTACAGCACCAAAAGGGTTAATCAAGTCATTCTTTATCATACCTCTTCATGTTCTAAACTTAAACAGTACATTACTTTCTTGATATAATGTTTAAGTGTATCTTTTTCTTCCACAAAATATTTTCCAAATTTTGATGTCTGTACAACATAGACCAGTCGTTTTTGTATGTTTGAGGTCTGCATCTCTTGTACATCTCATCATGCCGCTTCATGGGTTTTACTGGACTCTGCCTCCTTGAGGTTACCCTGCAAGTGAAAAGTCACCTTTAACAAGGCTGTATCATGGTGAGTGTAGTCTTGTCAAAGATCTCTCTCCAAAAGAGTGTACATTTCCGTACAACTAGAAGTAGTGCAGCCGTTAGAAATGTCATTGGTAACACCAGGACTCTTTCATATTAATTGGTTTTGGGGTAATTATAAATAGATAATTACCATTTCTTACACTTACAATTTTCTTTAATATCTTCCCTCCAGCAACTTTTTAGTAAATTTTGTTTTATAACATTTGTCATATGATAAATGGACCAAGTTTATAATAGAATACATGAGTGGCATGCTCAGTATGTAAACTGTCAGACAGAGTGTTAATTAATCCAAATTTGATTATTTGTTATATGTAGCTAAGACTAAGAAGTAAGATTTGTATTCGTGGAATATACCAAGAAGCAAGATACAGTATGAATTCTCTTGAACTACGAAACGTAACTGAGTAAAAGACTTGGTTTTAGTAATCTAAGGTGATCTGAAGCCAACTAAACAGCGCAAAGTATTAGTTGAAACTTCAAACAAATTTTATCAAAATTTTAAGGGCATCTACCATTTCTGTATACATGGGGGCTTGCTAGCAAATTGTATCTTGTTTCATGACATTTCCGATGCATTCATTATCTTCAACAGTATGTTCAGAGCTTGTGCGTGGTGCAAAGGACAAGCAGTTGAAGGTGAAGGGACCAGTACGTATGCCAACCAAGACACTGCGTATCACTACCCGAAAGACCCCTTGTGGTGAAGGTTCCAAGACTTGGGACCGTTTCCAGATGAGAATCCACAAACGTGTCATTGACTTGCACTCTCCATCGGAAGTGGTGAAGCAGATTACCAGCATCAGCATTGAACCTGATGTTGATGTGGAAGTAACCATTGCAGAGTAAACCTCATTAAACAGTGTTGTATATTGTAATGTTTTATTATCCTTATTGTAATGTGAATTAAGATGCCAGATTTGGCATACACTGCATAGTGTCTGAAATTAGTTTTTAGTTGTCAGGATGGTCCATTGTACTTACTGAATGGTTATAATTTGATTAGAGAGGAGAATTCTTGTGTGCATTATGATTCCATGTGTGATTAGAGAGGAGAATTCTTGTGTGCATTATGATTCCATGGAAGCCATTGTAGTAAGCTGTTCTCTCTCTCTCTCTCTCTCATAATGACCCTGTTTGGGAGGCTGTGCATATAAAAAGAGGATGTGAAAATAGAAATGCCATCATTCATGAGTGAATGCAATTTTTGCCTTCTGCACCATCATTTTCACCATGGAGGGAGGCACCACTGAACCAAGTTCACTTCAGTGACCATCTTCACTGGTCAGGTCAATGGCCACTTTCAGTACACCCTTATCTTTACTCTGCCCATATCCAACAGTTTTAAATGACAGTATTAACCTTATGACAATGATCAATAATATCCGCTGGTGGGAGGAACCTTCCAGATAATGGTGTTTTGGATTATCAAAAATAAAAAAAAGATTATTGCAGGTTGTACCCGTTTAATCTGGCGAACTATGGTCCGGCATGTTTTGAATCTGCTACTAGGGTGGCGCTGCTAGTAGCATTCATTGAAATCTAAATACAAATCCAAGTTCATGCACCATTTCTTTGTTGCAGAGTAATGGGAAGCTTCTTGCAGATTTAATGAAGGAATTTAACTTAAAGGATATGATATGGTCACTAGCCTCTACTTGGAATAAAGTTAAGTAAAGTACACTGCAAGGTGGCTGGCACAAACTGTGGCCAAGCTTAATGTTTCAGGACAAGTTAAGGAATGAATCTGACTTCTCTGGATTCAGTTTCTAGTGAAAAGATATTGATTCAAGAACTGGTCGAGTCTGTTAGGAGTACAACTAACCCAAAGTGATTACAAAGGAAAACCTAGAGGAATGGATGAACATTGATAATGGTGGGCTTGTTGTTTATCAAGAAATCATGGAGATGGTTCAGCGAGGTGAGAAGAAAGATCATTATGAGGAAAGTGCTGAGGAAAATGAGGAAGTGGAAGAAAGAATTTCTATAGATAAATGTATCCAGATGAGGTATTTAATTGCAGGACTGGAGCAAAGGGACTTTATATCAAGAAATTATCAATTTATTTGATTCAAAGAAAATTAAGTTAAAGCCAAATTACCAGAAGCAAGATACATTGCAGCCATGGTTGAAGGTCGTTAACACTACCAAAGCTCATTTTAGTGTAGAAAATCCACTTCCCAGCACCTCTGCCCCTGATGTGTAAGTATCTGCAGACCATGAAGATCCTGCTGATCCTAGAGACACTGCTGACCCTGATGTACTTCTGATGTAACAATAAAAACCTTGTTTGGAAGCATTAATGGTTGTATTATTTCCTGGTTTAAGTTTTGTTCCACCTTTCATAACAGAAATTAGTATGTGGAATGAGCTGGCAAGACTAGGGGTTGGGCATATGTTTACATAAGGGGTTCCCTTAGGAGTCGATTTCTATTTTCCTTCATTTTCTATGGTCTGGCAATGGCCAGGTCCCAAGGTTGCTAGATTAAAGAGATACAACCTGTGGACTTTGTTAACCCACTTACTGCAAACGTCAAATACAGTACCTTCTTCCATTCACTGTGCTAAGTTATTTATAATTTCTTGGATTTGAATTGCCATTTGGAGTATTTAGGGATTGTTCGTCCCAGGTAACAGCAGCAGTCTGGGACAATACAGTGAAGCCTTCTTTGCAACAGGAGCTGGCTAGGAGGTAGGCAGCATGCTGACAACATCTTTATTGTTGATACGGTGCATACAAATCCCATTGTTGGAAAATAAGTGCCATACATATCCAACATCCTCCCCACCATAGGAGTACAGTGATATACTCCGATACTTGGATGAATAAAGCTAAATACAAAACAAAATACGTGTAAAATATGCAAAACATAAACCAGTGTAATTATACTAACACTTCAGTTACACATTAAGAACAATCATAAATCCAGTTTCACAGGAGCCTTTACCTCACGTCCCCTATGACAATAATACACTGTCGGAGGAACAACATGATGTGTATCAATATCATTTGCAGCAGCATCATATATAAGTGACATCAACAACCTGAGATCTACTGTTTTCACATGACTCATTCCTAGGTACATGGTCCTCTGTAGGTACATCTCCAGAACGTGAAATCTCAAGGTCATGTAATCTTTGCACTGGCCAACAAATAACTCCCTTAGAAGTTTTAACATTAACACTTATGATTACACCATCCTTACCAGGAGATAAGTCAGTAATAACACCAAGAGACCAGGACGATGTAGGAGTACTGTCTTCATTAGTACAACAGATCCCTTCTTCAGAGGGGCTATTTGATTGGAAACAAACAAAAGTTTTGGCATTAGTAGAATAGAAAACAGAAGGAAGACTTTGTCATGCAGTAAACCTACAAACAGCAAGCAGTCAGTCAGTCTTAGACAATGAGTCAGTCAGTTCCAAGTGAACAGCCCAAACAAAAGAACATGTAAATGGTAAAATATACAACTCCTTGGATGGCAAATCTACACAAAACAAAATCCCTGCATAATGTAGACCTGTTAGAAAGAAAGGTGGGGCAGAGTTGACTCAGTCCTTTAAGGAAAGCTGACTGCATGCTCGAAAATCATGTCTACAACAAGTTATACACTCTCTACATACAGTTTTAGCAAGCTTTGTTAGTCCCACAATCCAATAACCACTTCTTAAAGTGGACATATAGTAGAAATATCAGCATGTTTAAGAAAACCATGTTGAAAATAAACTAAAAGTTTTGCTACATGACCTGAAGGAATTATAATTGGATGCTTGCTTTCATAATTGATATCACCATGTTCTAACTGACCTGGTTGATTGATTCTCAAGAGGCCATCATCATCTAAAAATGGATCAAGCTTACTTAAAGAAGAACCATTGTAAAGTGGCTTACCTTGCATCAAAGTAATGATCTCATAAGAATATTTTTCTCCTTGAACACAATAAAACAATCTAGTCTTAGCTTTGTCTAACTCGTCATATGATAAGAGACCAGAACATATGAGATTGAGGTTTACAGTTATTGATAAATCTCAATACCCAAGCAACAGAATGAAGAACCATGAATAAATTACCCTATCAAGCAAAATCAATCATTACAGTTGAGGGATCCACAGATACACAAGCCACTGCTCTACTTTCAGTGCAATCCTCTTCATCAATGGGTAATGTTACCTCATCCTGCTGCACAGGTGTCAAGGATTTAGACAGCCATGCTGGACCATTCATCCACAGATTACATGATACAATATGTTCAGCATATACACCTCTAGAAATAAGATCTGCAGGACCCCTTCCCAGGACAATGATGCCTCTGACTAAGTGATGTAAGACTGATTTCAGCAACTCTTGTGTGCCACAAACATTTTCCATCTATCAGGATCTCCCTTTATCCATGACAAAGCAATCTTAGATTCTGTCTAACATTAACAGGTGTACATTTTCAGCCAAGCGAAGGGCAGACCTACAAACATTGACAGTCCTACACAAAGTAAAGCACCAAGCAAATCCAATCTAGGCAATGAAATTCTTTTGATTGGGGCTATCCTTCCTCTAGACACAATAAGAGACACCTTAAAAGAACTATTTTTAGAGGAAATTCTCATGTATACACAGGCACCATACCCATTCTCAGAGGCATCACCAAAAGCATGAATTTATATATACCTGTCAGCAACTTCCATGAAAAACCAGTTAAGTAATAATGCTGAATTTTCCATGATTTAAGAACTTTGATACTCTTAATTTGATACCTTTACACTTTAAATTTAAGCAGCAATTCTTCTGGCAATGTCTCATCCCATGCAAAACCAAATCTCCATACATCATGAAAGAATTTTAGCAAACATAGTAAAAGAACTAAGGAGACTAAGAGGCTCAAAAATTCTAGCAATAACACTGAGAACATCTTTTTGTAGATATGTCTCCTGTTAATGTAACCTTCCACTTTCTAAGCCTCATAAGAACTTCTACAAGAACAGGACTGAGGGAAGGACCAGATTCTAGACAGTCATTCCAAGAAATGCCATTATAGGTAACTGCAGAAGCATAAAAAACTGGCCTGACTTTGGTACAGGTGATGGGGAAGGTAGTACATGGGGTACAAGCTGATCATCTCAGATGAAGGTACTTCTTCAATAATTCCCTTCTGTTCATAACCATTAGGTACAGCATCATATTCCTCATTCAGCTGAGGATTCTTCTCAAATCTATGAATTAATCCCACTAACCTCTTTTTAGCAAGTTTCATTATTTTGTAGACTACTTTTAGCAGCATTAGACTTCCAAGGTAGAGCAACTTCATATCTACCATCCCTAAACTTGTCTCAGAAAACCTTTTCAGAACAGGATTAGGTGGAAGACCATTAGAAACGGCTTTCATTGAAAAAATACCAACAGATTCTAAATCCCAAAAGTTATGTAAGGCTGCCTCAGAAAATCTATTAAAGCACAACAGCTAAAAATTCACACCTTTATAGCAACTCTCACATCCCGCCGAAACCTGGGGGGGTTTTAATATCCTCTTCAAACATTTCAGGGTCACTTATCTCCAGCTCCAGTTATTGTTTGCTGATGACACAGCACCTGTTGTATGTACAAGTGAGAAACAGCAGAAGTTGGTGTCTGAGTTTGGGAGTGTATGAAAGAAAATTGAACAAATATGAAGCAAGGCTATTAGGTTTAGCAGTGCTGACGGATATTTTAGTTGGGGTGTGAGTTTATTGGAGAAAATTTGTAGGAAGTAGAGTGTTTTACATAACTTCGAGTGGACATGGCAGCGTATGAAATCAGGGAAGTGGAAGTGTCATAGGATTGGTGAGGGGGCAAAGGTTATGTGAGCATTGAGGAACATATGAAAAAAAAAAAATCGTTATTTGGAAGGGCAAAAATGTATATGTTTGAAGGAATAGTAGTTCTATTAATGTTTATGGATGTTAGAGAAGGTTGGGCTACAGATGAGAATATGTGCAAGAGGGTGGATATCTTGGAAATATAATGTTGGAGGACATTATATGGTGTGAGGTGGTTTGATTGAGCAAGTATTAGGAGAAAAATGTGATAAGAAGAGTTAAATTTGAGAGCCGAAGAGGGTGTGCTGAAATGGTTTGGACATCTGGAAGGTATGAGTGAGGAAAGGTTGACAATGAGAATGTCTTAGAAGTGAAGGTGACGAGATTTTTAGTGCTTGGTGCCTGAACATGCAGGAGGGTGAAATGCATGCATGGGATAAAGTGAAGTAGGGTGATATGGTATACAGGGGGCAATTTGCTGTCTGTGGACCGAACCACGGCATTTGTTGATAGGGGGCTGTGGTTTCTGTGCATTACACATGGTAGCTAGGAATGGATGTGAGCACATAAGGCCTTTTCTTCATTGGTTCCTGGCTGTACCTTGCTAATATAGGAAATTGTAAACAAGTTGAAGAGAGAACAGAAATCCAAATGAATAATGTAGAATGCAGAAGCTTGTACCTGAGTTTGGGAAAGTGTGTGAACGGAGAAAAATGATAATATTTGTGAATAAAAGCAAGAGTGTGGTTGAAAGAGCAGAAGAGGTGTACTGAAATGGTTTGGACATATTGAGAGAATGAGTGAAGAAAGGTTGACAAAGAGGATATATGTTTCAGAGATTGAGGGAACAAGGAGAAGCAGGAGACTGAATTGGAGGTGGAAGGATGGAGTGAAGGGATCTTGAGCTGTTGGGGCCTGAACATGAAGGAGGGTAAAAGGCATGCGGGGAATAGAGTGAAATGGAACGATGTGGAATATTTAGGTTAATGTGCTGTCAATGGACTGAACCAGGGCATGTGAAGCATCTGAGTAAGACCATGGAAAGGTCTGTGGGGCCTGGATGTGGAAAGGAAGCTGTGGTTTCAGTGCATTACACATAACAGCTAGGGACTGAGTGTGAGTGAATGTGGTCTTTCTTCTTATGTTTCCTGGTGCTACCTCGTTGACGCAGGGGGTGGCAATGCTGTTTCCTGTGGGTCGGGGTGGCACCGGGAATCAATAAAGGCAAGCAAGTATGAACATTATCCATGTGTATATACATATATGTATGTATATAAGTGCATGTATGTATATGAGTTGATGAGTCTTTCTTCGTGTGTTTCCTGGTGCTACCTTGCTGACACAGGAAATGGTGATCAAGTGTAATTATTATTAATAATAAAAATAATAATAATAATATAAAAGATATCTAAAACACTTCACTTCCTCCATTTTTTTCCCATTCAAACTCACTCCCCAATTAACTCGTCCCTCAACCCTGCTGAACCTAATAACCTTGCTCTTATT
>JAYMFT010204762.1:0-11613 GCA_038088735.1 Panulirus argus | reverse complement strand
TATGTATATGTATGTATGTATGTTTATGAAGGTGAAATCGCACTTTCAGTAGTTTATATGATTTTATTTTAACATGTAATTTATTCATACATGTGGCACATGTTTCTTGGAGACAGTCCACCTCATCAGGTGCCAAATCTTAATAAAGTCATTTAAATCTCAACATCACACCAGGGACACTGTCTACCCTCTACATTCATAGACAGCACAATGACCTGACCGAGAGCAACCGTTGAAAGGGAGAGTAATTAAGGGGAGCTACGTGGTAGGGGTTGTCCTGGATAGCTAGGTGTGTTTAGCATCACTTTTTTATATTTTCGTTTTTTGTCAGTTTCTCTCCTAATGATATAGTTAATGATAGCATGGGCTTTAAAGTTGCCTGGGGACAAATTAAAGTTCTTAGTATTAGCAATTAAGACATTCAAAGACGTTACAGGTGACATAATCATTAGGACATAGAATGAATGGGTTTTTAAGGTCTAACGGGTTATCGTTTTCATGACAGTGTTTAGCAGTCGCATTTTTTGTGATCATCCCTACGTACTGCTTGATGGTGCCAATAACATCTCTTTGCTACATTTTTCCGGCCTGGCCTTACATTGACGGCGTAAACACTGCCAATTGTTGAATGATTTGACCTACTTTTTGTTATGGTCCTACTGATAGTGTTATTGTACTGAAAGGCAGAATTACAGGCACTGTTTTTAGTATATGTCTTAGATAAGCTAAGTTGGGAGAATAGGGAGGGACTAAACATTTAGACCTATCCCCATTTGTCACATTTTTGTTACTGGATGCATAAAATGTCTTTGTAGGTTTCCAGTAAGCTTTCTTGACAAGCAAACTGGGATAACATAACTGTCTAAAGATACGTCTTATGTAGCTACATTCATCTACCAGGCCTTTGGGATCACATATCCATAGTGCTCTTAAAAACATAGACATAACTAGAGACATTTTATAGAAGAATTATGTACGGAATTATAATGAATGAAGCTCTCAGAGTTGGTAGGCTTCCTGTAGATCTTTAAGGACAAATGATCAGATTTTCTAGTTATCAACACATCAAGAAAGGGCAGTGTGCCTTCTTTTTCCCATTTAGTCTTAAATGTCTTGGTGCTTGGATGTCATTTAATGCTTTAAGAAAACATCACCCGTCTTGGGAAGATGGCCACAGGGACCACACATCATCAACGTTTATAAATCAGACTTTCAGATTATTATTGACTGAAGTTAGAATTTCAGTTTTAAAGTACAGGTTGAACCTCTGTAATCCGTCAGCCTTGGGACCTGACCACCGCCGGACCTCAGAAAATGCCGGAAAACAGATATTGACCCATAAGAGAACCTCTATATAAACATATGCCCAAACCCTAGTCTTGCCAGCTCATTCCACATTCTATTGTTGTGTTATAAAAGGTAGAACAAAGCTTAAAGCACGAAATAATATAACCAATAATGCTTCCAAACAAGGTTCTGCTTTGGGGTGTGACGTACGATTATATAAAATCAAAAGTATTTTACACTTTGGATCGAAGCCAACAGAATTATCCCACGTCCACACTATCGGCCAATTCCCGGCGGGCTGCGACCTCACTGGGCAAAGTCTGTCGGGCTTGCTTGTGTTGTTCTCCACACCGTTGAGGTGGTTGGGCAGTTAAGTTGTACAGTATTCGGTAGGTGGTCGGCAGGCCACGAGTATGGTATCACCATGCGCAGCAAAGTTGAAAGGAAAAAAATAGTGCTGTGTAGGATATTGATTGCTGTGTGCGTAAAAAAGAAAAGAAGAACAGTGCAGAAACCTATATGGTGTAAAGAGTGGTAACTTTTTGTTGATGGCAGCACCGTTGCTCTAGACCCGGCGTCAAACCACCAGGCAGGGTCTGATTTCGCTCAACTACAGGTAAGAGCAATCCGCTGATTTGCCCACCAAAGATGCCACAAAGCGTCTGATGACGGACTTAACACTCATGGCCACATGACACTGCCCGATTGTGTGGATGCTCCTTTACAGTGTGCTCTAGCTTCACGCACGAAGAAATCTTCAAACCATTCAAAAGTTTAGTTGTCATCCACCTTACGAGTATTTTAGTACTATGGTAGATAAGTGAAAGAATTTTCATTCCCTTAAATGCCCTCGTGTGAACACTTACCAATTACCATCAGCTTGGTTTCATGTTTTCCTTTAGCATTGCTGCAGCCAAGAATTGTTACCCTATCTTTGGAATCCTTACCCCTAGATGTAGACTCCTCAATTTTTGAGCAAGGTTTTTCATGGCATACGACGCCAATACAGGACAGATTCGTCAACATTATACACTTTTTCTGGAGCTAAGTTTTCCGCTGCCACTAACTGTGCAAATTCATCCGCAAACTTTGTCGCATCTAAGCATTTCCCCAGAAATCCTAACACCTTCATTACGTCGGAGCTTAAACCACTTTATAATTGCACTGTATAATTCTGTACTCCTGGCACCTTTGAAAGTTTTCCGAAACTTTAAACTTTTCTGGCTTTCATTTTCAGAAAAAAAGCTTAAAAATTTGCTCCTTTTGTTTAAGTCATACACAGTTGATGATCCAGTCTCACAGTATTCATTCAAAGTCTTTACAGAAATTCCTTTATCTAATTTTCCTAGTAACACCACCGTTTCAAGCATCGATGATGATTTATGCTTACGCTTATAGCACTATCACCGTGTACTGCACCTCTTGGTTTCTTGGATGACATCCTGACGGGTTGATATACAGCTAAATTAAGAATTTAACAGGACTGTTAATTAGCTCGGCTGCAGTGTAAACAGATTTTGGTGCCTTATTGCCGGATTATAGAGGCACAGCCTGTATTTCATGAATGAGTTACTGAGAATAGAACTAAGTGGATTTCCCTTGGCAAGACCAGTTTTCTGTTTATAAGAATTATCTTCATCATCTTGAAAGACAATATTGGAAACACAAAGCTCTACCAAGTCAATAAAGTTTTGATGGGCAGGGGCAAGGCAAGACTGAGATCAGGTAATATCATCCTTCGATATTTGATGGTTTCATTAATGGAGACTTTAGTGAAAAGGGAATTCACATCAATGCTAATAAGTTTATGATTAGGCAAATGAATGTTTCTGATTTTGTTCACAAAATCTAAGCTATTAATAACTTGCGAAGGAGAGATTTTTCCTTGAACATTGCTATGGTGTCTTGCCAACCATTTAGATCATTCATAACCAGAGGAATTAACGAAGGAGATAATTAGTCTAAGGAGACATCCATCTTTGTGAGTTTTTGGGAGACCATATATATAAGGGAGAAAGGGATTAACCATCTTTACTGACTTCAGAATACCCTGGTGCTTATTTAACAGTTGGCTGAGTGTAGAGTTTATTATTATTAAGGGAATTAGATGTTAATATTTTACATGTTTCCGTATCATTTAAAAGATCCCGACATTTACTGATTCTCGCTCAACCCAACTCGCATATGCCCTCCTTTTCAGCCCATGCACTTCCTCTTGATCTGCTGCCTCTTTCTCCTTTACATCTCTCAGTCATTTGCACGCTTTCTTTGTAAGTACCGCTCATACATCTCTCTTTTCTCTTTATTAGCAACTTTTCTTCACCACACCACTCACTTCATTTTCTCGCTTGCTACCTCCGTGCACGTGCTAGTCACTTCTCTTGCACATGCCAGCACTGTTGCTTCCTTAGATATCTCCCATTCTTCACTCGCTCCCCTAGCTTTGTTAACTCTCACTTGTTGTCATTCTGCACTCAACCTCTCCCGGTATTACCTAGAACAAGACTCGTTTCCAATCTCACTTTCACCGTTCTCTTCCCACTCATGATATTTCTTGTTTTCCGTAAACCTATAGAGATCTGTACCCTTGTCCACCGGGCATAGATCAGACATCCAACCAGCTGCCCTTCTTTGCACACTCACATCCAAGAGTCCCAGTTTTTAATGTCTATCAATTAGTATGTGATCCAATAATGCCCGCCCGTACATGTATGTATGTCCATCATTTTAAACACAGTTCCACAGGTTATTCACCATTTTTATTCTCTTTACTGAATACCCCGTGCCCCTCAGTTATACCCAGAGGGTCCCAGGTCCTTCTCAGATTCTCCTGAAAAAAAAAAAATCACAGGTGCTCCTACACCAAACTTATGGAGAAATTCCGAATATTTCGTCTGTATCTCTTATAGTTTTGAAACAACATCCCTTTGAAATCTTAAGTGATTTTATGCATTTTGCTGACCGAGCCTTTCAGTCCAACTTCCGACTTTCATAGCTCCTTTGATATGGCATGCACAGCTTTGAAATTTTGTGACTAGGGCTAACATTTTCTGTAAACGTCAAAAATGTAATCAGATCAGCTGTATCTTATGTAATTTTCCTCCTATAAGGCTCAGAAAATGACCCTAAATTCACCCTAAATTCAATATGTAATAAAACGACATCCCTTTTGAGAGCTTCTCACTCAAACAGTATGCTAGATTAAGCACTTGGTGTTTTTCTGTCATTTATTATATATTAGGCCATGTGTATGCAGTAACCATATGTTTTACCGTTATAGGAGTGTCAGAATGATTTTTTTGAGAAGTGCTCAATTTTCAAATCTCCTCAAAATTGCCAATTTTCATGTCCTCATTTGACCATGTGGGCAGTTAACCATCATTTTCATATGTTTACTGTGTATTTTTATATATCTGAAGATGATCTGACAAAAAGTGGTGTTGTTGCTGAGCTTTCTTCAGGAGTTATAATTCTTCTAAAGAATGAGCCGTCATGGTCTTGTTGCTATACAAATTCAAGCAGAACACAAATATTACATAGTTCACAGTTTCAGAATAGCTACATAGATATATTTCAATAAGAGGAACATACTGCCTCTTCATTAATGAATTCAAAATAGTGAAAATAACATTTTTTTTTTCAAGTTGGGTAACTTTATTATAAAAAACATGTCAAAGCAATATCACAGCAAGAGCGTTTTCTTTTCAAGAGATAAATAATCACTGTAAATAGTATTCAGATTCACAGTGACAGTTGTCAGTACTTTCATAATGACAAGTCAGCATTTCTTCAAATACCTTTTGATGTTACAATGTTACAATTTTTTGGCAATACCTTAATTCTATAGTTTATAATTTTGAAGAACTTCCGGACATCAGTATTTATCCATTACTGGTGATAATGCTTTGAATTGTTTTTGACAATCAA
Organism: Panulirus argus; assembly: GCA_038088735.1. NCBI lineage: Eukaryota > Metazoa > Arthropoda > Malacostraca > Decapoda > Palinuridae > Panulirus > Panulirus argus. The sequence goes on along the minus strand of JAYMFT010204762.1, from coordinate 6,399 downwards.
TGAAATTACCTAACTTGAAAAAAAAAAATTCTACCGTTTTGAATTAATTTATGAAGGTGTAATATGTTCCTCTTATTGAAATAAATCTATGTAGAAATTCTAAAACTGTGAACTATGTATTATTTGAGTTTTAGTTGAATTTGAATGGCAACAAGACCATGACAGCTCATTCTTTAGACAGATTATAACTCCAGAAGGAAGCTCAGCAACAACACCAAATTTTTTGTAGATCATCTTCAGATATATAAGATACATGAAAGAATATGAAAATAGTGGTTAACTGCCCACATGGTCAAATGAGGACATGAAATAGGCACTTTTAAGGAAATTTGAAAATCAGATACATTTCAAAAAGTCATTCTGACACTCCTATAACTAACTGTAACCCTTATGGTTACCGCATTCACCTGGCTAAATATGTCATAAATGAGAGAGAAAAAAAATCTGACTGCTTCAGCTAGCATACTGTTTGAGTGAGAAGCTCTCAAAGGGGTTGTCGTTTTGTTACGTTTTGAATTTTTGGCCATTTTCTGAGCCTTGTAGTAGGAACATTACATAAGATACAGCTGACCTGATTACATTTTTGACATTTACAGAAACTGTTAGCCCTAGTGATAAAGTTTCAAAGCTGTACATGCCATAACACAGGAGCTATAAATGTCGGAAGTTGGACCGAAAGGCTCGTTCGGCAAAATGCATGAAATTAAAATTTCAAAGGACTGTAGTTTCAGAACTACTAGAGATACAGACCTACTATTTGGGATTTCTCCATACATGAAAAAATACGTTTGGTAAAGGAGCACCTGTGATTTTTTCAGGGAATTTTGAGAGGGTGGCCTAGGAAATTTTTCTCAAACTGGGTGACTTGATATGGAATGACTCTCTTGCATTTAAATCACCTATATCTTAAACTCAGCCTCTTTCATCGTAACTGCTGACAGTCAATCAGCAGCTCCAAGAACACTCGCCTGTCTTCATCTTTCTTTTCGTGGCCAGTGCATAGGTACAAATAAGTCACTCGCCCATCTTTCATGGTCTGCTTACATCTTTACTCATCAGTCTGGGGCTCACTTCCTTGCAATATTTCACACATTCCCATAACTCCGGATTCAGCATTAGAGCTACCCCTTCCTCAGCTCTCGCCCTTTCACTAACCCGTAAGACGTTCCTAAACAATTCTTTCCCCCTTACCCTTGAGCTTTGTTTCACTTATTGCTAGAATATTCAAGTTCCTTTCCTCAAACATACTGTGTATCTCTCCTTTCTTCTCATCTTGGTTGCGTCCACACACACTACACTCCCAAACACACTCATTCCTGCCCTCACAGTAAGTGACCTCTGCCTTTTACACGCCCCTTAACGCGTCCAGGACCTAATCCCCCTCACCGATCTCACGACTTAACTACCGTGGTTCCACTCGCTACCGTTTCCTCTTCCAGTTACCTAAAACACTCCACTTACTCCAGGCTTTCTCCCGTCAAACTCACTTTCCAACTATATAGTCTCTCACCAGTGCTAAATCCAATAAGCCCTCATTTAATCACATTCACTCTCAATTTTCTCCTTACACACACACACACACACACACACACACACACACACACACACACACACACAGACACACACACACACACACACGCACGCACACAACCCTGCCTAAGCCAGGTACCCATTTATCGACCAGGTCTAAGGGGAGGATGAATACCTGGGTTGGGTGTGGGGTCGACTGCCGCGCCCAGGATTCGAACCCAGGCGGGCTTGACCCCGAGCGGGCCCGTGCTGACATATGGTCAGTAAAACCAAACCACCACACTATGTGCTCGTTTCAGCATAGATAAATATTATCAAGAGACATTTCCCCATATCAACTTCCCGGTTGCAATGACGCGCTAGGCACATATACCAGCAAGTCCTTAATTACCCTAATCATAGTTGCTCATTATGTTGCATGTTGTAAAGAAAGTACTTGCCAAACATAGTAATCTTCTTGTGTAAATAGTTTGTTCCTTGCGTCAAGCTCATTTCTCGAATTGTTTGTTTGTTGGGGAAGCGAGCGGCCACCTCGTCTCTCTGACTTGTAACCACCAACAAGCAAATTGTATGTGGCGACCAGTGGTATCCGAGATACTTACACTGACTCGGATGTCAGTTGTATCTTCAGTCAGCAGGGCAGTGGTAACTGTGATACTTATGCCTACCCAGATATCTACAGTGCGCTCAGTTTGCAGTGGTATCTGAGAAAGTTGATAGTGACTCGGATTTCCTGCAGTATCTTCGGAGAGCAGTGGTTATCTGAGATACTTATACAGAAAGATATCTACAGTAGCATGATTCAGTATGGGTTAGCAGGGTTGGTGTTGCTCTTATACTGATCGTTATCAAAGACGGTCAAGAGAGAGAGAGAGAGAGAGAGAGAGAGAGAGAGAGAGAGAGAGAATAGCTGCCTGCGAGTACCAACGATGAGATATTGCTTAAAAGCAGGACTTAACGCGTATCGCTCACCGCACTTCTTGCATGATAGATAACACGTTTTCTCACTGAAGCCACGTTCATCGCAGTGGTCAACAACGACATAGCTGTATGTGTGCGTCGTTATGTGACCCAGGTCAATTAGAAGGGTTGATTACCAAGGGACAATTAAGAGTTTGTCCATCACGTCGAGTGTTTTTTAGAAATAATATCTGAATGATGCGTAGGTTATGATGTGCGCACCTTTCTTATCCTCTGTCTTGGTTTGTGAAGTTCCTGTTCTTCCTACCCCTCATGGTGGATCGTTTGTTCCATTCCTGCTCGTCAAGTGCTTCTGAGTTCTTTCAGCGTACTTGTTTGCTTCCACTCGTGTGATTGGTGAGCATACGACACAGCAGTGATCAGCGTTGCTCCCTACGTATAATAAACATTTTCTTTAGCAGTTTTTTGTGTCTCATAATGAAAGTTCGCATTGCCATGCCGCTCATCATTTGGCTCGATAATGCTGTTGTCTCCTCAACATGTTCTCTGAGTTCTGATTCCTCGTTCATGATGATTCTTAGATCTGAAATGCACGCTTCGCTCTCTGTCGCTCTCTGTGTTGGGCCTCTGTAAGTTGACATAAGCGTGTTGTTGTTATTGTTACCATTATTTATTTGCTTAAATCTTTCTTCGTTAGATTCCCTCAAGTTCACTTCAGCCCACATGAAGATTGCGTCTGAGTCTTTTTGCTTCTCTTTCTGAACAGATTCTGATCCCATCGTTTTGCTTCATCTGAAGTCATCAGCAAAGCGCCTGACTGCTGTATTTTAGATTGTGAAAGAGACAGAGAGAACGCCAGAAACAGAGGACTGTATCCGCTTATCTAGAATACATACGACGAGGTTATGACTTTTAGCAGAGCTAGAGGGAGGGAGAGAGAAAGAGAGAGAGAGAGAGAGAGGCCAGTAAGAAAACGAAGCATATTGCTTCTCCCTTGACGGGAACCAATACCCGCTGATAACTTGCAGGAAGATCCTGCACTTTATTACGGCTTAGGAACATATTTATTCCTGGAGCTGTTACGCTTAGATAATACAATGAGCTCCTCTCCTGCTCGAGTATAAGGAAACGTCTTCATGTACGTAGACTCAAGAGAATGTTTAGCGTAGGAGTGCGAAGTTTATGTGGATGGTGGAGCCTACGGGAACCTCTCTAACTGGAAAGCTGGTGGAGAAGGTGTTCTCCACCTCTATAACTGGAAAGCTGGTGGAGAAGGTGGAGTTAGTCTCTTCCGTTTCTGTTTAAAGATCAGAACTTTTCCTTCTTCTTGGAAGCTTGCATTGGTTCACCCCACCCCTAAGAATGGTGACCGTTCTGACCCCTCTAACTATCGTCCTGTTGCTTTGACATCTACCATGTCCAAAGTCTTTCAATCCCTCCTCAACTGACATACCCTTAAACACCTCGAAAATCACAGTTTTCTTTCTGATCACCAATATGGCTTTTGTAAGGAGAGATCCACTGGTGATATTCTTTCCTGTCTTGTGTTTTGACAGGGTGTGGCATCGGGGTCTCATCTCTAAGCTCCCCGCTTTTGGCTTCCCTCCCTCACTTTGCTCCTTGATATCTAGCTTCCTCTCCGGCCGATCTGTCTCTGTGGTTGTTGATGGATCAGCATTTCCCCCTTTCTCCATCAACAGCGGTGTCCCTCAAGGTTCTCTCCTGTCTTCGACGCTTTTTCTTCTTTTTATCAACTATTTACTTTCTTCTACAAATAAGGGTCGTACTGTCTTACTCAAAGGTCGTTCCGTCGTGTTGAAGGGTCGATTCCTTAAGGGTCATACTGTCTTGGTTAAGGAACTTGCCATCGTGCTCATGCGCCTTACGATTGTGCTCAAGGATCGTACCGTCGTGCTTCCTCTTCAAGGGCTTAAATTAGACGGGGAAAATGTTTTGAATGTATAGTTCTGATCAGTGCCCTTTGCGTCACATATTGATTGTTATTTTAATTGGTAATAGAAAAGTGTGGCATTGTCTTTTTGTATTTGTTCTCACGTGTTTTGATGACACCAGTGTATGGTGTCTGCCTGGGGCGGGATACGCCTGTTGTTCACTCTATAAAAGGGTCGTGTTTTTTATCAGAACAAAGACAGAGCTGTTTAATGCTGGCATGGTATGGTGGATCTGTTAATTAGTGGTATGTGGATCGAAGTAAGAGTGACTCTCTCTCTCTCTCTCTCTCTCTCTCTCTCTCCTGACAGACAGATGTTGCTTCCCGCTTGCGAGAATCTGACAAGGAGAAACACGTGTTTCTGGGACGAAACATGTGTCGCCTCTGTTGAAGTCGTCCAAGTTGTTATTTCCGGCACACTTCTCTGGCCGTTTGTGGAAAATTCATTCGTTTGATGGATGTGGATTTGTTAGAGCTATTTCCATATTTGCAGACTGTGGATATTCTGGCTGAGGAGGAGAAATATGTGTGCAGAATACCGCAGCGAATATTTGGATGGTAGATTTTTATACAGATATTCGGGAGAACAATTGAAGATATTTGTTCTGATATTTGTATACACACACACACGCACAGAGAGAGAGAGAGAGAGAGCAACAGTAGACCTTTCATGAACCAATTACCCGAGATGGTAGCAGTTTAAGAAAGACATATTTGTTTAGTGGAGACGACAAACAATGGGGACAAATGGGCAACCCTCCCCCCTGAAGGAAGCTGTGGGCTGGATGTTATTCACAGGTCGGTCCTTCCTCTGGCAGGAGGAGGGAGGGAGAAAGAGAGAGAGAGAGAGGGGGGTGGGGAGGCAGGGAGAAGGAGATGTAAGAGAGGAGGGAATGAGGGAGACACGTGGAGACAAGAAGGGAGGCCGGGAGACTTGGGAAGCCGTTTTATCTGACACTTAGATGCATTTCCCAAGGGCTCTTCCCTCTCGAGAAGCCTCCCACCCGCCATTAACGTGAGTGCTGTGCCCCAGAAACAGATTCACAGCGACCGATTCGATGTACTGCCAGATCCGCCAAAGCGTCTCCGACAGACCAGGCTCTTATGTTGTGAGGAACAGTCCCATCTTTCGGTGTGTCCGATTCAAGGTACGTGACTCGATGGACTTGGTACGGTTGACGGAGCGGCTTGAATGTGGGGCACGGCCTGCCTGATGCAGGCTGCAGTGAACACAGAGTTTTGTTATTATTATTATTTTATTATTATTATTATTATTATTATTATTATTATTATTATTATTATTATTATTATTATCATTATTATTATCTACCACTTCATTTTATTTTTTTACGTGTGATCTATAATTCTGTGTACCGTAGTGTGGTGTTAGAGTATCACATCATCAGGATACGTGAACCTTCGTCTGGTGAGAGGTGGTGATGGGAGGACGAAGCAGGGAAGGGTGCGGAGGGGAGTCTGGTAAGCTCTCCCAAGCCTCCATCATTCTCATCCCTCTCCCAGGCCATAGGCACACCCTTCCTTCAGGTTGTAGGTGTACCATAGCCAGCTATCAGTTCACTCCTCCCCAGATTACTGGGACTCCCTCCCTCCCCGAGTCACACGCACGCCCTTCCCTCCGGGGGGATGGGGGGGTAGTGATGCTTGAGATTGTTGATTCAGGCCCCAGATAAGGCGAACACCACCGCCACTAGCTGCTTGCCCTGGAGGAGTCACGTTGGTGCTGGGGTGTGGCCTTCTTTCTCTCTCCTTCCCCCTGCCCTCTCTTTTATATATGCATTCTTTTTTATATTCATATTCGCCATTTCCCGCGTTAGCGAGGTAGCGTTAAGAACAGAGAACTGAGCCTTAGAGGGAAAATCCTTACTTGGCCCCTTCTTTGTTCATTTTTTGGAAAAGCAGAAACAGGAGGGGAGGATTTCCAGCCTCCCGCTCCCTCCCCTTTTAGTCGCCTTTTACGACACGCAGGGAATACGTGG
>JAYMFT010204761.1:0-25491 GCA_038088735.1 Panulirus argus | reverse complement strand
AAAAAAAAAAAAAAAAAAAAAAAAAAAAAAAAAAAAAAAAAGCAAGAAGTGTGAAGAAGGCATGGGACTGGTAAAGGAACCATTCATAAGAAACACAGCAAGGCAAATGAAGCATGTACAGGTGAGTGAATATGTGGAAGGAATACATTAAGAAAAACTGATGAAAAATGTCTTTTACTAAGACAAAGATAGCATCTTCAGGGCAGCATAATATATGAACTCATAGGATAGACTTGGGAGAATGTATATTAAATGGGTCTATCTACAGCATGATGACTGTGGAAGTGTCATATATAAATAGAACATTACCTACTGTGGCAGCAAATAAAAATCTATTTCATTACAAATAATAACACTGAAGCATGAACTATTCAGAGATATAAATGTTCACAAAGAGCATGATGTAACAGAATCACTACAAGAAATAATCTGTGCAATCCTACACATACCTGTTTTTCTAACTTCTTCTACAGCACCAAGCATCTCTCCCCTAATGTCTGGATTCTCATATGCAATTTCTTCTCCTCGCTCAATGAAATTTGCTGTAGCTGCCTCAACAGCTGCCACCAAGACATGGGCTCGTTTACTCCTCCCTTTCTTCTTTTTTGAAGGACCCTTTGTGTTGACAAGGGTTGTGACCTATACATTGAAGGATGTGTTAATAATACACATAGAAAGTGAAACTTAACCCCATTACACTTCATATTCAAGGATTATTTCTCCAAAAACCACTTTCACAATAAAGTTTTTTCAAACACTGATCCATAGTCTGAAGATAAAAATATTCAAATATGAAAATGGGTGTAGTTTTAGAAATATGGAAAACCATTTCTCTAATGTAAGCAGAGCCCTATGAGCATTTAAGAAATAATTTGCTCAGTAAGGGGGAGGAGGTTAAAATATAGTATTATTCCCAATGTACGGTGTATCCACGAGACTTCATCTTCTTCAACCTCCAGAACAATTTTGAATCCAACAGGTGTTTGGTCATGGGGACCAACAAACAAATTGCAACCTGCTAAGGCCTATGACATCATAGTGCACATGTAACATGGTGACAAGAGATCATATACCACTCATCATTCACTGACCACTGGTGTCTTAGCCTTGGGTCTGTTTCTGTCAGCAATCAAGAAATGCTTCTCAAAAAAAGGAAAGAAGGGAAAATAAAATAACTGGATGTTCATCAGGCTCTGCCAGTGGTAGAGAAATGGCTTTTCTCCGATTAAAACAATTTTCACAAATGGACAAATTCTACTATCAACTGACACCACATCTATATTAGAGAGGAGGTGTATAAAGAAAGACCTAAGGAAAAGCTTAAGAGAGGAAATACCCGTAACATCTATTTTGCCCCCCCACAACCCCCCCCCCCGAACCATCCTATTATGAAGGCAGCATACCCAAAGCCATACAAGGAAAGTTAACCAGGGCTCAATAAAGGTATCATCGAATAAATGTGTTAGCTGAACCCAAAAGACCTCTCTTCTTTATCTCAACAGACTTGAGATTCCATAAAAATACTGAAGTCCAATTTGATTTCATTACGAGCCCAAGAAAATAGCGTTCATTGGTGAAAGAACCAATATCCTAATCGTACAGGAAATATTCCTTGATGATAAAAGCATAAAGGAGCCAGAATAATCCAAACCAGCCTTTCTTAGGCACTGATACAATACCAACTGCCTTACTTTAAAAATGGAGAAACAAAGTCGTCCCAAAGGGGCTTCGTTACCATAGCAAAAGGCGCTATCTAACTATTCATCTCACTTGTCAGCAACCACATGAATGATATTACTTGAATTTCTAAGCAAAAAAAATTATCCTTAAGGGGCCAAGTGTTGCAAGCTCTGTCTAGTAATCACACTTAATTAAAAAAAATATTTGTTTAAAGCTACTAACCCAAGAGCATGCCTGAATCTAGAAGAGGAAGACAATAGCTTGGACCTCTACATATAAAACTATAAAAAATTGTGGCACTGTCCACAACAAAACACAGGCTCTGTGAGGAACAGTTGCCTAATAAAAAGTTTTACAAGACTGTTCAACTTACAAAAGTTGTGTGGTATGTATACCTCTAAATTCTCTATCTTACTCTGGGAAGAACTTTATCTAAAGAGCCATATGTTGGCTAATAATGCCACAGAGTTCTTGTGCATTAACAGCAATATAAAAATTCTTAGACCAAAACTTACTCACAAAGGTGTCCTTTTTCAAGCAAGAAGGCTAGCATTTGCTTCTGTTAAAACTAAATTCTTCTATTCTGTTAATGATTATAAGATGGAACTATCTGCAAGCACCAACAGATCCCAGGTCACATGACCCTCTTTCTGGAATAAAAAGTCCTATAACAAAGACAGAAACTGCTCCTAATGATACATATATCTTGATAAGATAACCAACATAAATCTGGAAAAAACTCTTCCACTACACTCTGTCCAAAGGACATTACTTTGAAAGAAATTTATTGTCTACAATTCTCACCACAGAATGGTGGGGATGCTCTATGCTGTGAGCCCTTGAAACTTTCTAGTCTCTTCTAAATGTAGAAGAAAGAGGAACAAGTCAAGTGGTAGACCAGCAAAAATCTTGGTTCAATTCACTGAAGTTTAAGCCCCATCGACGTTCTGTAAAGGTACGGTCCCATAAGGTTTCACAAGGACTCCTAGTGATAGACATCCCTTTCATTCTGCACCTCTAGTGTATCACTGGCAGACTAGCTGGGACATAGGACATTAAGCTTCGAAATCTGTCTTCACCTCCCCCACTTCCTATGTACAAAAGATAATGAAAGCCTCAGTGAGTTTCCAGTTCCTTACAAAGAATTATTTCAAATGGTATTGTAAGGATTCCCTCTAGTAAAGAACTTCTGACTTGGTTCCTCTAATACATTGTCAGTACCTTACATGAGTTTGGGTTATCAGGCTCTTGGGCCCATCTTTTCCCTACCAATGGCACAAGGTTCTAACATGATCTTCACATAAATGACTTTCAATAGTCACAGCACAAATGGCAAAATAACCAACTTCTTTTTATAAAGGAAGCCAACAGATGGACTACCCCAGTGAAAAGTAAACCATTCAACTGGTTGAATAAACACCTTAATAGCTAACATCTTGTTATGGTACTGTCCCAAGAAAGGAAAATACTCAACATGCCCTGTGTAAAACAAATAATTCTGGGTCCACACACAAATATCTCTTCCATCAACTACTCAATAAAAACATATAAACGCAAAATAGACCACACAAAAGACCCTTCCTGGTTGTACTGTCACCATCCGAGTTGGAGGGACAGTTCAAAAAATGTTGACTATCTTGTCTAATTTTATAAAATTTGTTGAAATCAATGATAATTATGTTTCATACCAGAAGTGAAGGTAAAGACACTAATATCCTCTGCAAACACTGCACTAGAGTTGCCCTCTGCCAGTGGCCTGTTAAGGGTGAGGTATTAAAGGCTACGAAGTGGCACTAGAGTTTACTAGTTATGAAGACTCTATTGCCGTGGCCACCCCCTAGAGGGAGTTACAGTTGGGAACAGGCATCAGAGATATGGATAGATAGACAGAAGATGCTAATAGCATACAAAATCCAGTAAATGATGAGCAGTGGCTAGTTATTAGGCACAATCTAACCTCTCCACTATCATGTCACAGACCTGTGCAGGTTGCTGTATGCTTGCTGGTCCATGTCAGAGAGTATCTGCTTGTTCTCAAAGTATTAAGTTCATCAAATAGGGTAAATCTTGTCGGATACACTTTCTTTTGGGGGTAAAATGCTGCTTTAACTTTCAAATGAACAAGACATGTCTCAGTTGCTAAGAGGGCTAGTCAGTAGGTGAGATATGTATCAAAATGAGTTTCCAATATATTCATATTCAAGCTTTTTAAACATGTAATTGTAACTAATACATAAAAAAGACCAAAGAAACATGCATCAACAAGCAGGAAGTAATAAAAAATGCATCACATATCATTACTAGTAAAGTAAAATGTAAAGATCAAAATGAGATACATAAATCAAATCCAGTACATTCATGCATTAGCTACATATTTTACTTATAATGACTGTCCCACTCTGAACTAAAATATCTTTAATCAATGGTACGTGAATCTCCAAGTTTTATGTATGAAACTCAAATTTTCTCCCCTTAGGTTGTGCAGTTACCTATCATTTATTAACAATAAGAAATGTTTTACTGTGGGTGAGTGCTGTATATCTGAAAAGACTGGAAAACGGGAGCAAGAAGGGTAAACCTGATATGAGTTATGAAAATGATACAAAAACTAAAGGACTCTAGGCCATAAACTAGATTGGACACTTAAGTAGAAGAACAATGCTGTCTGTGTTAATGAATGTAGTGATTCAGAGAGATTCACAGAAGACAAGAGCAAACTATCAAGATACAAGCATATTATGCAACAACCAAAAGCAGCTTTAGCAGTGGATATCAAAAGACATCATCGTGGATGGCAGTATGATGCTTCCTTCAAACAAGCAAGACTTGACTTCCCAACTGGTAAAGACATTGTTGCCAGATATAAATGGTTACATTAAGTTGAGCAAAACCACCTAGTAGTTAACTTTGGTTAATATATGCTGTGCACCACCTTTTAAGAAGGCAAAATTGCAATGATTTGAGTGCGCAGAGATCCACCATAACCCATAACAACACAACTAAATATCTAAGTTAATTGGAAAGACAAAAAGTACTTAGGCTGCGATGATTCTGTGAAGTAGGGACAGGAGAGATTTATCAAAATTTACACTTGGATAACCCTGAAAGTTATCATCCCTATCTATACATAAAAATAGTTCCCTATTAGGACAAAAGCAAAGAAGTCTATAAAATACTACTTACTATTTCTGGTGCAGGTTTAACTATTAAAGATTCATTCTAACACTTCACAACGTTCTAAACCAAAGAAAGAAAATGAAGCGCTAGACTGATTTTACATTAGTTAAGTATGTAAATGAAGGATTCTAAACAGGAAATAGTTGCCAACAGAAAAGAAATTCAATTTTGGCATCATGTTCTACAATATGGTAAAAAAAAAAAAAAAAAAAAAAAAAAAAAAAAAAAAAAAAAAAAAAAAAAAAAAAAAACTTAAGCAGAAGTTTCAGCTCTCCTCATACAACCCTGGAGCTCACAGGGAGTGCCTCAACCCTAAGGAACCCCAAACAGGGAATTGCCTGGGAATCTTCACTTCATCTGTTTTTATTTTTTTTTTTTCAAGTTTGGTGACCCAAACAATGGCTGATTGTTGAACTAAACTTACTACATTACTACTTATGTTATCATTTTCAGTAACATGCCTAAAAGATTTTCATACAGTTAGCCAGTGCACAGTAGCATTCTAACTCAGAAGGAAAATAGGAAAACTACTATGGATACACTGACTGCTGCAAACTAAACCTAGTTATTTCTTTTTTTGGTACCACTTTTTCTTGTTGGAAGAAGCTGTGCAATTCTATCTTCTGACTCCATCAAAGTTAGAATAATGTTAAAATATCCAACAAACCTTCAAAAATCACTATGCACATTCCAAGACCTTACAGCTCAACATATTAATAACTAATGTTCACTTGTGAAAGTTAGGCCTTTTTTCTTTCTTACTCATTCCCAAGACAACATACTTGTCACCAGATGTTATACCATTAAATGCTACATTCATCACCAATACAGTACTGTATTGTGAGATCCACACTCTGATTCCATGCTTCAAGCAAACAGTACTACAAAGAAACAAAAAAATATTTTCACTCAAAAATTACTGGATAGTTGATGATATGAATGTATGTCACTTGCTTACAGACAAGATCTGCAAGATCTCACCAATATTACACATCATCATATCCATGATAAGAAAATATGTCAAGGAAATCATGCATTTTCATGGATTAAAGTACATTACTAATCGACATAACATAAAATGTTGCCAGCAGAAAAGCGCTTTTCCATAACTTTGCAATTCAGAAGAAATGAAAAATATGATTAACCCGTAAATCCATGCCTGTTCTAGGCTAAAGTAGACAGCCATAATAATAAAACCAAGTTATTCATATCTGTGATCAACAATATCATTTTTGTGCCACTTTTGAATGAAATCAGTCCATGCATATTTGAGAAATAGTCACTTATGTACAAATGCATAGATAGATAGAACCTAATTTATAAGCCTCCAGATGAAGGCTAATTATGCTATAAGACTAAGGAAAGGCTATTGACAAATTAAGATAACCAAACTGAAGACATCAAAACAAAAGCAATACTGTGGTCATGCTTTTCACTGATATTGCTTTTTTTTTTTAGTTAAAGAATGGGAAACATTTCATTTAAGACTGAAACTGGAAGAAGAAAAAAAACATCTTCCTGAAACAAAACAGCATTAAATTAACCCCTAACTTGCACTGTACTATGAAACACAAACAATGATCTGACACTTTTATATCAAATTTAGTGAAAAATTCCATAAAAGAAGTGACTACATTTCTATTACTATTGCATGACCAGTAACTTGATATATCACACGACCCTTTTATAAGCCCTTAAAATTTGCTGGGTTGCGATATTTGTTCCCAGCAGTACAGCAGAAGTTCCTTGCATATAAGCTGTTCTCTTTCAGTCAAGTAAAATTTCTGGCTAAAATGAACCTTCAGGTTTGAGAAAACAACATTAATTACCTGTATAACAAGGGGTTCTAGTGTCTTTTCAACTGATCTGGTCTTGATCTCCAGATTCTTAATATCCCAGCGAAGAATGAGACCACTTCCATTGTCTGTGTTCGACATTGTGGGGTAGGTGGTCTCTGGCATTTTGCAGGTGTAGTAGTGGTCTAGTTCTATCAAGTATGAGCTCTTTTTCAATTCTCCTTATCTACTGATCTAGAGGATACGTATTCTGACACTTCCACTACTTATTGCAGGTGTTGTACATGTAGTCTTTCAGTTTTTGAGGTTTTTCTGGATTTCAATGTTTGTCTCACTACAAAAGGGAGATAGACACTTTCTAGAAGGTTCATGCACTAATTTGATCAGTCCACCGTTAACTTTATCATGCACATCTGACTACAGTGAACACTACATGCACATCAACCTAAGAAAATGAAAAGAAAAGTAACAAAATTAAAAGGAGTTATCATACTGACCCCAGAATAGGCTTAGTGATGCTCAATTAGTAAGGGAAGCTAAATTGTAAAGATCAGCAAATAAAAATAAATGTATGAAACAATATTACGGCTAAATGTAGATAATCTAAATATTAAATCACTATAGAATAAAATGCAGTTAATACTACCCGTACAACATAAAAATATCAAAGAATAAAAATTCAACAAAATCAAATTCAAATACAACTAGATCCTATGCATAATGAAGACATGCAACAGAGCAAAAATAATTTACTTCAAATAAATGCAATGCCAGTAATGCTGTAATGTCAGTTCAATGAATTTCAGTTTTAAACACACAAAATATGAAAAGTATAAGTTGTGCAAAGCATTGTCTTATGTATTCAAACTATATCATCTTATGGTTAAAGGGAGCTGATGTATGAAAATTATAAAATCATTTCACATTCATTAGATGGTGCAACAGTGTTAAATAAAACCTTTAAAACAAAACAGCAAAATAGTCAGTGGGAGTCTGGTATGGGACTTTTCAAAAGAACCAAGAAAGGCTGAAAGCAGCCTATATGCTTACACTTCAGTAATCCAGAGCAAAGTTATCTAGGTTCTCTTTAAAGGACATTCACTGATAATAGATGTAAAAAGCATGAACTACATGCAGCCCTAAATACTGTAATAGAAATGACCCATACAGATTTGGGCTTAAACCCAAAAATAAAAACATATTAAGGTCCTGAATATCAAAATACACTACAGGACAAAGTCTTTGACATTACTAGGCCAAATTTCTATCCTACAGTAAGGGTGATAATATTCTATAGGTAGAAGTAATGAGGTAATATCACAAATTAATATTTTGCAAGTGTGATGTAGTTACATTGTAAATTTTTCATCAAGGTGATGAATTTCTACTGTTTTAGATTCTGCTGGAATATTCATTCAAAGCTTTTCATATTATCCTGATGCAGGAGGAAGTGAAGACTTTTTTTTCAATATCAATGCAGGTTATTTTCATTCATCATCATTTAACAAATGTGTCCACATTTTCAAGAGAAGACATTCAAATTTTCTCTTCTCATATCTAAGCTGCAAATTTTTCAAACGTATATGGAACTAAGATTACTATCTCTTAAAGTGGCTTTTAATATTTTTGCTATTTACCTAATTTTCCTGAGTGACTCCTTTCAAAACCAAAAACAGAGACAAAATGTCCTTAAGAATTACAAATTATTTCTTAAGCTGGTCATCATGGAAAAACACAAGACATGTTCTCACAGTCACAGTACTGAAAAACGGAAGAAAATCCACTATTAACATACTCCATAAACAGTTCATAAATAATATGAATCCAATGCTTTACATGATCCTTTACATGTCTCAAAACAGCAGTAAGTTTCAGAATAAGACTTTTTAACTTCTCACAGCAATGATGGCACACCATCAGTACACAACACAATGTCTTGCTACTTCTGAGCATCACTATATCACAGCTGTAGAACCAAGTGCTGACGGACTAAGAGTGAACACTATTTACAAATTTGTGCCTTTAAATATATTCCATAATGCTTATCCATTTGACTTGATACTGCCTGTACGTGCTTTCATCTGGAGCATAAAATCTCTCTTTTATTAATTTGGAAGCATTCAGCAAATGAAGCAAATAAAAAAGGATAAAACATAACTGCTTAATTTACAAAAAATGTAACATTGCAATATCTAAAACATAAACACAAAAGTGTACCATAAGTTAATTCATCTCTGAGCCATCAGCACCGCCCACAGTGTTGCCAAATCCTGGGGCTATATTTCAAATCAAATCTGGACATCACCTGAATCACCAACGGCTCTAGGGTCTTCTCCACAGACATGGTGCGGATTTCTAGGTTCTTTGGATCCCACTTGAGCACCACTGGGGCTCCAGGATTGTAATGATCCAGAGTCATTGTGGCAGGATGGAGGTGATGGGACTATTCTGCCAGGTACAGTTATATACTTGAAGACACTAGTCACAATGGTTCTCTCTGTTACCTATGCACATGGATCTGGAAAGGAAACAAACAGAGTTAATGTAATCTCATGGGAAAGCTTACCAGATGTTTCAAAATGTATATTAGAGTGAAGACTTCATATTCCTCTGCAGAATTTTTAAACTACACTAAATGATGCATTATAGAGATTACTGTGGTTTATAATAACAAAACCAGATGTTCAAAATGTTCAGAAGACTATCCAAGAAAAACAATAAAATATTCTTTTACACTAAATAAGCACATCATGGTAACATTTAGTACTTTTTATTCTGGAAGAAAAAAAAAATCAGGGAAACATTCAGCAATGCTTTTTTTTTCTGCAATAAAATATCTATTTTCATATCCTGCTGGATAACATCAAACTTCTTTATGTTAACTTTTCTGTAATCTTTAGCGTGGTACATTGGCCATGGCAGTTCAAGTTAAACACTTACCCCCTCTGCCTCTTGTAAACAAAATCCAGCTGGACCATAAGAAAAACATTTATTCCCAATCAAGTTATTACATTTCCTTAACTTCCAATACTTTGGTGCAGGCAAGAAAAAATTGTAAACTCATGTTCAATGTATGCATATGTATGATTACCAATGGGTGCAATGTGATGTAAGGAATTCTACAGTTGTGCAACTCCAAATCTTAAAAATTTCTTTAATATTTTACAATTTCTTAAACTTCCCTTCAATCTCAGCATTCAGCCTTTCTTCACTCAGCTTGTTCTGCCTTACTAGAAAAGTAAATCACATCCAATGTCACTCTTACTATCTTGTTTGTTTTCTTAAACATATTTAGTTATTTTGAAAGAACTGTTTGATATCAAAATTGTCATGCCAATTCAGGAATGTGAAAACTTGTACTGCTATCACAACTACCTTCCTTCTCCTTCTCCAAGTACACCCACAGCTGCTTAGTTCCCTTACCTTAGAAACTCTTCTCCATCCTACACACCCACACACCCTCCCAGCCTGCACCACATTACACCCATCGCTAACCCTCATCTACATTCCCACTCGACATTTTGACTCTTCTCCCGCATCCCACACATCCTTTAAAACCCTCCTCCCATCCCACACTCCCACCCTCTCTACTGACACTTTCTGACTCTTCCATTAAACCTCCTGGCCCTCTTTCACACTCCCTCTCACTCTCCTAACCCTCTTTTTTTTCCTATTGGGTTGTTTGAGGAGACGAAGAAGTTGTGGGACACAGGATGGGATAATATGAAATGGAAGAAATGATTAAGTGTGTATGGGTATATAGTGTAAGCTTCTCCATGTATGTAGGTGATCTGGAAGTGGTTTTGGTGCTTTGTCTATATACTCCCAGCAGCCTTGGGGTGTGTATGTTTGTATCAAGAGGCATATTTCACTACAAGGATGGCAATCAGCAGGTTGAAATGCAAAGTGAAAGTCACTGTCAAAACAAACCTTAACAATGGGCAATGTCAGAAGGAAAGGAAAATCAAATAACAAGAGCCCATCCCATACTCACACTCATTCCACTAACCCTCGTCCGATCCCACATACTCATTCATCTTTCTAAGTCCTCTCTCCTCATCTCACCTTCCCACCCACTCTCCTGACCCTCTCCCAAAATCTCTCTTACCCTCCTGACCCTCTCCCCCACCTGCTTAAGAAGGTCACATCATAACTCTTGATAACGGAAGACGCGTTCTGATCAGCACAGTAATCCTCATACATCTTGAAAGCGATAGCATGACCTCAATCACCCGGGTATCCTTCACGTCATCCTCGTACTCGGTATACCAACCGCTGACCGACCACTGTGAGGAGCTTCTTACATTTAATTACAACACTTCCTCATGGCAACCACGTAAAATGATAAGCCTTCCCAGAGGTCACACATTCCTTATCTCTCCCAACGTTCATCATGCCACCACCTCGCGTTTATACAACATTACTCATATTTCGCGAAATTATCGTAATGGTGAATACATTTTCAGCCAATACTGTAGGATAGCGAGGGGGTACATTGGGCCAGAGTGAGGGCGGATGGGGGGGGGGGGAGACTAAGGAGGGATACCACCAGCCACTCTAACATTCCCTTCAGATGACGTCACCCCCTGCCACATCCGTCTCCTCTAGCCCGCCCACCCCCCAACAATATCTCCAACACCACACCAGCACCACCACCAATTGCTGCATTACCACAACCACCTAAAGCACTAACCACCACTTCCAGGATCACCAGCAGAGCCTGGCTAAAGCAGAGTAAGGTACCATGTGCCTACCTCTATGGCGTCACCCAACGTCTCAGGTACTTCCTGAAACCCATCTCTCAACGCCTCCTCCACTCCCTAGCAAGCAGCAGGTGTCACCCCCAGCAGGAGTGTCACTACGTACTACACCTTCCCAGCGGGCTTGTCAGTCCAGAGGTTGGTTAAGTACAGAGCGTTACGTGTGGAGGGGAGTGTCAGGGACAGTGGCTCAGGTACAGAACCATTCAGGTCAAGAACATCACCCACCTCCGGCCACGCCTGTTCCCAGTCCCTCCATCCTCACCTCACGTGGGGCGACACACACACACACACAAAACCGAACGGCTGCCACATTTCAATTACCCGGTATTCATTACACACAAACACACGCCAGCAGATGCCGCCTGTGTGCGTGTGCGTGTGTGTGTGAGCGTGTGGGTGCGAGAGAGAGAGAGAGAGAGAGAGAGAGAGAGAGAGAGAGAGAGAGAGAGACCAGAGCACATCCTCAAGACCCACGGCTAGCACCTCCCCCCCCCCCAGCCCCCTATCACCAACGCCAGGCCTCACCCTATCAATGAGCACCCCCTCCCCTCTCCCCTCATGACTATACGCTACCACTACCGCCCGTGCGTCCCCCCCTCCCCCACCAGCCAACACGAACGACACTATCAACGGAAGTGTGAGCTCCGTGAGTCACCGTAGGCCGCCACCCAGCCCAACCCACAGGCCCGACAAGGAAAGCATGGATCCTCCGTCAGGAGTGTGGGAAGACAGCAGGCGACCCAGACGGCCAGGTTTGTATACCATCTTCTCAAAAGGGCTACAAATGATGGCTAATCTCAGAGATACGGGTGAACAACGGGGGCCAACCAACAGGTCACGGGTTACAACGACGACCGACCAGCAGGTCACAGCTTACAACGGCGACCAACCAGCAGGTCATGGGTTTATAACGACGACCAACAAGCAGGTCATAGGTTACGAGGGCTAACCAGATCACAGGTTAAAACAAAGGCCAACCTTCAGGTCACAGATTACAAAATGGGCCACTATACAGGTTACAGATTAAAAGCCAAGTAGGCCACAGATTACATGACCAAGCAGCAAGCCATAGATTACAACATGGGCCAACCATCAGGTCACAGATCACAAGATGGGCCAACCAGCAGGTCACAGGCTACAACGAGAGCCAACCAGGAGGTCAAGGCAGACGATGGTAATGCACCCTGCGTTCCCCAGTGACCCATATTCTTAAAGCTCACCGACCAAGCGTGTCTGACCCACCTTCCAACGTGCTGATGGGGCAGACCTGCAAGGGAAGTCTCCTTGCGTGTCGCCTTGCATGTCTGCTCCATCGCCACGCACGAGCTGAGGTCACCACACACGCTTGGTCGATGAGCTTTAAGGAAGTAGGTCACCTGGGGACGTAGGGTACAGCACCCTCACCATGTCTTGATCTGCCTGCGGGTCCTCGGTGTAACCCATGGACCTGCTGGTTGGCCCTCGTTGTAAACCCATGGCCTGTGGTTGGCCCTAGTTGCAACCTACGACCTGTGACTGGTCCCCCAGTTGGAGCCCATGACCTGCCGGCTTGCCCTCGCTGTAACCTCTGCGAAATAAAGCTGATGTATCAAACCTAACCTAATACACTGGGGATATATATAGAAACTATAATGCTACGGCAGTATGGTGGGGCTATTCCCAACACCAGGGAGAAGGAGGACGAGCTGTGCACGCTCCAGTCATGCAACTCTGTTGCTTAAGTGACACAGCTGGTGTTGGCGGTGCGGTAATCACGACAGCCGCTCATGATCGACGGCATTCGTATGCCTATGAAAATATTACACAAAAGAGGTTCCGATATTTTTTTTTTTATGTTAGCTGAGACGGCACGGGCAGCTGAGTCCCTGATCAAGGCTATTCCACTAACGCTATATATACCCTAGCCTGAGCCACGTACCCATTTTATCGACCAACCAACCACGAGGGGTGGATGAACAGCCGGGTTGACTGTGGACCGACTGCCGTAACCAGGATTCGAACCTATGCGCTCGACCCTGGGCGGCCCGTGAATGCGTCACGTTCAGGAACGCTTTCCGTTACACCCCGGGAATCCATAAATATATTAATTAAAAATCATCAGTTTCAATATCCTTAGGGAAGCAGTTCAAATGCTAGTTATTAACATTCAAAACTAGTATTTCATCTGCCATATAAACCACCAACATGCTAGGTTGAATTTATCAACGGTACAAACAAGTAAAATGAAACCTGAATCACAACGATGGGTAATCCAATTCTAAATCCATTATTTCTCGAGACCTTCCATGTGTATTCCAGCAGACGATGGGCCGTCTGAGGACATGGGGCGATGTCAACCGTATCTGACGTTAAGCATAAGACGAAACAAGACTGAACTACGGATATGGCCAGTTGGACCAGGCTCCCTCACCAAGATAGCCTGGATCTTAAGACAGACCTCGACATCAGCTTGAGGCGCATGCTTAGTACCTTTATATGCTGGTTCCCTCCCTGATCCAGAGGAAACCCTTGGCTAGACATCCCCAGTGGGGGCTGGAGGCCCATGGAGCTGGCTGACTAGGTGTCTAGCTCGGCGGCCACACACTGCTGCTGCTGCTGCCCGCCCCTGGCTCCACGGGCCTCCCTCCTCCCCCTTCTCAACTTAGATCGATGACGAATAGCGGAGGGAGGCCGTGCTGCTGGTGGGCCTGCTAAAGGCTCCTTTGCCATGGCCATTACGCACTAGAAAAGCCCTTTAAAGTGTCTACTACCCCTCATTGAGGCCAGGCCTGGCATGAAACATAGTTAAAAGGGCTACAGAGAGAAGTAAAGAAAAAAAAAAAAGAATTATCTACAAGTCATTACGAGGTGGTAGCTAATAGGAAAGACATGGAAAGGTAGTACAGTTTCAAAACTCGGCGCTGTTGGGAAAGAGACACCACAAAATGCCCTCCATCCTGGAGAAGTCAACAGCTACACAGTAATCATGTGACGCAGTGGCTTGCCTTGTCTTCTTGCGAGGTCTAGCTAATGGAGGGAGTACGCAGACATGGTTGCGGAAACACAGAAATCGAAGTAATATCTAAGAGGAAAAGAGAACCAATGATGCAAGGTAGGGAAAGTGGGTCAAGATTTGAAGCCATATTGGGTAAACTGCTTTAGAGTCAACTATGGCAGGTAAAAGTATGTGTAGCTAGAAAGTCCCCAGATGTAAAAGCAGTACCCTATACAAGGACGAATCAATAATCGGAGTTACTGGTTAGAGTAAAAGAAACTCTGGCATCTCGTAGAGACCACACGGTTTCTTAAAAAGGCAAACTTAGCCATCAGGGCAATTTGGGGTGTCCAAGACAGAGCAGATGTTACGTCTGTAACGAGTATGTTTACTGTGTACACTGGTGAAAATCACAAAGCCAGCAAAGCTAATGGGAAATGTGTAAGATTTAGGAGAAATGAGAAAATGAGTTTACTCAGATTTAGTGCGCTGGATAAAGCAAGAAACGACTGGAGCGATGTGGTATAAGAAAAGGCAACGCGCCGTTAATGGGCTGAACAAAGGCATACGAAGCGGTTAAGTTAAACCATGGAGCAGTGTGTGGAGCCCGGCTGTGGGAAGCAAGCTCTGATTTCAGCATATACATAACAGCCATGTAACAGTATGTGTGTGACTGGAAGCTATTGTTCGTCTGTCCCTGACAGTACCTAGAGAAAGCGGCAAAGACAAATAAGTTAGACGCGTTGAACGAGACCCTTGTAAGAATGGGTGAAAGGATACAACCCCGGGAATATATCACAGAGTGCTGTGTGTGGTACGTGACCTTCACTCATTCTGATTTTTGCCGCTGGAGCGGCGACTATATCGTGCATCCCTCCCTCTATCCTGTGGGAGGTGGCGCTAATGAGGATACATAATGTACGAAAAGCCTCAAGACTGGGGGACTCAAAGATTCAGTCACATTTCAAGTTACGCAGTAGGAAAAAAAAATATTTACAGGGAATAAACAACGCTGGACGAATCATTTAACAATTTACACAGTAGGTGAAATGTTTAGAAAGACTGAACAACAATGAATGGATTTTATAACGATATAACCTATAAATGATTTGTTCACAACATGCAAAGTTAGGATGCTTGGTAAGTATCAGAGGCAGACGATTGCTATGGAATGCCCCGCACGATGTGACGAAATATCACTGGGAAAGACCGTGTCCCAAGATCACACAGGAGGCGGCGGCTAACGGCTAGCTGGCCTGACCCCTGGGGAGTTGACCCAAGGCCACACGTGTTATCCCGGTACCGCTCTGATCATCTTAGCATCAGAGATGCCGCCGCCGCTGCATGACCTGACTAGCCCGTCCGTCGGGTTGTGCGTGAGTCGAGTCTCTCTCTCTCTCCCATGCGGTCGAACCAACACACACACACACACAAGACAGACCACACCTTATGGAAATTATAATCCCAGCGTTCTCTGACAGCCAAGATATTAGCTTCTGCCTCTTTACCCAGGTTCTGTTACTAGCGTGGCCTCGGTAAGCAAATAACAATAACTCTGGAAAGGGTCGTCAACCACTGTAGGCCGAATATTCTCGATCCTGGATAAATGAGCTTAGAAATAAGATAAACTGTAAACCTCCCTCCGTAACCCGTACCAGGAGCACGCTAACCTCATATGAATCTGAGCAGTTTTCTAATATTATGCTAGGGTGGCAATATTTCTAAATAAATGTTTGAAAATTTACTAGTTACTCGATCATGGAGTAAAAATAAGTGTAGAATACTACAGCACAATGTACCGATAACGGTTTCAAACCCAAAAAGTTGGCTTCTCTGATCTAACACCTACCTAAACAGTGCCTAAAATTCTCATTTCCAGGTGAAAAGATGACATAATTGGTAATAATAATAAATACATGGAAATGGATAAATCTTGCGAATATTTGCAAGTGATTTCCCGCAGTCACTGAAGTCACGTGATAGCACGGGCGTGTGGGGGTCTCCTTAATTTTTAGTGCAGGACCTTCCGCGTTTCCCCTCCATCGGGCAGGAGGTCGCTGAGCCAGGGTTTTCCAGGAACATGAGTTGGCAGGAATTCCGACACGTAGGCAGTTTTAATATAGCGGAGCCTTCAGAGCCTGTCCAAGAGCATGACACTGCCACCCACCCTTCGGAGCCTGGTTACCTGCATGATATTGGCACCTACCCTTCAGAGCCAGGTCAAAAGCATTGACATTTCCACCCAAGTCTCTAGGCTCCCAGATCAGCTAGCTTCATGTAAGGTAGAGTGAAACTCCCTATTTCACCCTACCCCAATATCCACTGGGGATGAGGCATCCATGTCAGTTGACTCGGTGGGTTCACCCAAACTATCTATAAATGAATCTGTATCTCCAAAAGTTAACACTAAGAACAGCGAGTTTTAAATCTTGGGGGTGCTCAGGTTCCCTTGGAGCAAGCGTAGACAAACCAACGAATCCGTTAACATGACTCCCTTGCCCCTAACGACGAGGGTAAATGGTTAGTGTAAGCGTCTGCTGCTACGTGACCTGCATGTCCTCGGCTTCTATCTCTAGATTCGTTTCTAGGCGTGCGACGACTGGGGTTCACACTAGGAGTGCCCGTTGCAAGTTATAACGTCAGCACCAAGTGCAAGTCTCCAAAGACACCCGTACGTACGGCACACCTCACCAGTGTTCTCATTATACAATTGTGCCTTACGTATTAACAAGTTTGTATTTAACCAATACGTTTATTACAGTACTGAAATGAAGTACTTAATACGCTGCGTTAAAGCGTGCAGGCCAGATGAGTAATTCATAAATATATTTCATCGTCCAGAAAAAAAAAACATAAGAGTCAAGAGACAATCACAAATAATATGATTGATTATGATCAGGAATTTCTTTAAAAGATGTTATTACTTATGCTTGGAACATACAGTGGCAAGATATGTACTTCATGTACAAGTGAAAAAAAAACATAAGCTAATAGCCCAATTACCTTGCGAAGCAGAAAAATCAAATTACGCGAGATTAATTACGCAAATGTGAAACAGCCAGCCACACAGGAGACAAATCGAGAAAAAAAAATGTCTATCAGCACAATATCTATTCAGAGGCACATACCTAATTTAAGAAACTCTGGAGATTTATGGAGTTTTCACTAATATTTCCGAGCAAAATATCAAGCATCTTCGAGCACATACCCCATTAAATCCGACATAATCCCGCTTATCTCTATATGTACTAACTTCCTGGTGAAAGTTGTCTTCAAACGGCTGGTGCGAAGACGTCTAATGTGTCTGCACGGAGCACTGTAGGCGAGACGCAAAGGCGCCACACATTTCGTACAGCATCCTGGTGCTGACTTCCTCCACAAAACCGTCATCCATGGTCCACATCCCCAACGGCTGCCGTTCATGGAAACTAGACCGTCAGCTTCAGCAACCCACAACGAGAACCCAGCGACGCATGCACTATCTCCAAGCCATCTCTTAACATACGAAATCCCCTCACAACTGTCTCTCTGTCTCCCATCCGCAGGGGCGGGGATGGTTGCCAGTGACCACTAGTCACCTGTGGGAGGCTGACCTACAACATTTTTAGTTTATTTTCATGCATACAATTAACAGGATCTAGGTATTATGTACCTAGTACCTAGTAAGCCTTTGAACAATCTCACAAATTTTGTCCAAATGGAAACAAGTCCCCCCCCCCCTCTCTCTCTCTCTCTCTCTCGAGAAAAGCGAGTTTCACGCCCACCTCTTTCTCACCACCATCTACATCATCATCATCTACACCCAAGGCTACTCGAGGTTCAGCGAAGAGGAGAGAAGTGACCAAATAAACAACAATCCTTTAAGTCTATGCATTGAAATCTATCCCCTCTAAAAAAAAAAAAAAATAAAATAAAATAAAAAATAAAAAATGCTTGTGGAGTACAGGAAACAGTCAGTCCTAGCCTTCATGTCCTGAGATCTCTCGTAGGTGGGTGCCAGGGAAAAGCCTAACTTTAACATCCTTGAGATCCCTCGCTACCAGAGGGTCCGCCAGTGGGTCCCCTGGGAACAGCGAATCAAACACCACATGAGCGTCCCTGCAATTCTCACGCATCCAAACCCCGACAACGTTAAATCAAACGGAAAACGATTTTCCCATGGCGTAACCGATATCACCGTTACATAGCAAGACGGAACTTCATTCGCTCTTTTCTTTGGGTTATCATACTGCTAAGAGGACGTACAATATAACGTAAAACATCAGCAGTCCTTTCAGCATCCCTTTTTACTGGGGAAAACGGTAAGTATCGTCCTGTCAGAATAACGTTTCCCCGCTGCTCCTAAGAGGCCCGGTTTTCTCCGGTCACTGCCAGTCTGTGTTGTATAACGGAAGGGACGAAACTGGCGTGCGGTTGGTGGAAAAGATTTCGAACTCTCGACCTTTTCGTGTCATGTATAACAGCTACAGATCTGTCCCTTTTTAAAGGGAGGTTTGCCCACTCCCTACGAATGCCCCTTTTCTCTATTCTCCCTACTCCTCGGTCTATTTGGCCTTTATCTATGACTAATTTAAGGCCTGGCCTCAATAAGGCGTTCGTCCGAGACCGGAGCCTTCACAAGATAAAAAAAAAGATAAAAGTAACACAGGTGGTCACAGGTGCGCCTTTTATAAGCTCGTGGAATGCAATTTGAGGATGAACTACAGAAAAAAAAAAAAGAAATCTGCCTAAGAGCGTGAGAAGTCAAGTCAAAGGCCAATCCATCACACTCATGGATTCTAAAAAAGTACCGTCGTGCTCAAACTTCGGCACCGCTGCTCAAAGGTCGTAACGTCGTTTTAGAGCCGTACCCTCGTACTCAGGTAATGTACTGTCGTGCTCACAGGGCCATACGTCGTGTTCTAAAGGCCGTATCGCTGTGCTCAAGGGGCTGAAATGAGCGCTCATGGTCTAGAGCGTGACAGACCCGGTCTGTTATCCCCCCCCCAAACCACACACACACACTCACCTCCCGCTGCGCACACTCAAATCCTGCTAAAGTATGCTAGAGGTGAGCCTCACCCTGTTGTTGTCCTACCAGTGTGTACCGTCTCCTACTGCAGCATAAAATTGTGGTACTTTCTTTTAACACATCTTCTTTTCTGCTGTAGCCAAAAAAAGCGTCAGGAACATAAAAAAAAAGTCCCATTAGCACACATCCTGTCTTTTGCTGTCATTTATAATGTACCGAAGCAAAAGCTCTTATTTGTACTTGATAAAAAAAAAATCTCGCCAAAATCGCTGCAAGCTTAAAGAAAGAAAGAAAAAAAAAACAACGCAGTGGTCACAATGAACTAGGTCCGGGTTGGTAAATCTGCCGTAATGTGACCATTATTACCCTGTGCAAATTTCTTTGTATTGTGTACAGCAACTTCGAGTGTACTTTAGTAAAGGTGTCAAAGCACTGCCTATAGCCTGTCCGGTTATATCCTGAGGGATCGCTCCTATAGGGTGGAGAGGTTACTGTGAATAGGGAAGGCTGCTACTTGTAAATTCATAATTCACTCACGACTGAGAATGTAACACTAGGAGCCTCTAGCAATCACGTATGGCGCACGGCTGCATTGGAAAGACAGAGCACATAAAGTTATGATGGAATTCTAAGAGCCCGCTGAAGAGCTTGCCAATGCAGCGAAATAAACTGCGCGGTCTTCCCTTTCGGGCTGACAGGAGCAAAATGGTGTGTTGACAACCAAGCATAAGTCTCAGTAAACTATTTTCGCTACTTAGACCATCAAGAGTTAGCCTCCCGAACTTTCTGTAACTCTTAAGTGAATAATCACAAAAAAAAAAAAAAGAAACGCGTTGCTCGCGAAAAAGGTCAAAAGGGATACTCGCCCACGGCTGACATTTGCAATAACACCGCACGAAACATATTTCTGCTGAGTACGTTATACTTTTTACACCTTTTTTCACAAAGACAGCACAACGCGCTTGCGTGGGTCGGGCGTATGCGCAGATTGAAGACATCTTGTTCGTGCGTGACTTTCTAAAGGACCCAGCCCGATGCATGCACGCACAACAGGCCCCCCTTGCAAGTTCTCCCGGCGGGGATTTTCTAATGAACGAGTCAAAGTCTGAATGAAGATATGATGCGTAAATATCTAACACATACGATGAAACATTAAAAGCTACAGGAGTCAAGAGTAAAAGCTGGAGGAGGTAACCAAATACACTGTCTTACAAACTGGCGAAAAATGCATACTCAAGGCAAGGTGGCTGGCTTTTCGAGAAGCAGAACTCAATAGCCTAAAAATATCGCAGCTCCCGTAAAGCTGAGGGAATGCCTACAGACGACGAGGTCTGCCACGAAACAGGGATAAGGAACCAAATCAGCACTTTGTAATAATAATAATAATGATAATAATAATAATAATAATAATGATAATATAACAAGGATAACTATATAAATAATGACTAAAGAGAATTAAGTATTAATTTTCAACCTCATGGATTAGGCGGGCATAAATAAAAGACTAATGACATACTGAATGTATTCGACGGCACGTATCGAGACAGCGGTAACTTAAGAGCATTTCCATGTATTCCCTGAGAAGGTGAAACCCCCAGTATTCTGACCACGCTGAAGCTGATGTATCATCTTTAATACGCCCTCCTGCCTCCTACATCCTGAACCGTCAAAAATTCAAGAATTGCGAGCCACACCCGCACCACCACTCCTCACACACTGGATGACGTAGGCGTGACGAGGTGATGCATGTCGGCGAAGCCTTCTCTAGACCAAGTGCTGATATTAAACAAGTACTGTATGGATGTGACATTTTTTTCTTTTTAATACAGATATACTGTTAATTAGGCCTGTTTTCAATACACCGTCGGGGGACTGATTTGACTAATATACCCACGGGATTGCAAAACTCAATCAATTTAACGTAATTTAAAAGGGAATGATACGAACCTTTTCGGTGTTTCCAGGAGAAGACGCAACATCTGCTACAATTATCATGACAGGCTCTGCTAAAAACTGTGTGACCACTAATCCTTTCGCGCGACCTCTCGCAGGATGGGCATGACCTGCACGTAAACATGCCGCTGACAAGCAGAACTAACTAACCTCTTTGGAGGTCACACAGGCTTCAGACGGAGCCCCCACACATAAGGAACACCGTAGTGAACAATTTTCTTTGCTTTCACAATAGCTTCCATCATTCCCCTCAGAGAGCATTAAGAATTTTAAATGACTTTTCATGGCAATAATTCACACACCACAATTTTCAAGTCACCAAACACAAACACAAATAAAAAATGGAATTCTAAAATATCTAAACTTATAATGCGCCTAGAAACAAAAGGATGAAACGAATATTTCGTGCGAGGACAAAGTAACACAGATTTGCCTTACCAAGCATCCAAAATTGTGGAAGGCGTAGTAAAAAGAGCTCCTAACAATGCGAACACTAACTAGTCTATGAAAATCCTGGAAGATTCGCTACAAGGAAAACAGCAGCTTGCAGTAAGGTTCTTCTGGGCCCGCTAGAGACAATATGATACCCAAAGGTTATGAAATTTTACCACTTCTTGAGAAGGCGACCTGAGGTATGGAGGCGGGGTAGGGGCCGAGTCCGGGCGAAAAGAAATCCAGTGAGGTCAAAAGGTGGTGCAGGTGTCGGGGTGAGGTCCGGATTATCACCGGTCCGCCAGAAATAGGTCTCCTTTGATGCCGAAGCCATTTTTTTTTTCTGTCTCCAGTAGATCCTGTCAAGGACTAACCTCATCGTAGAGAGACTTTGTAATAAAGCAATATATGCAGGATTAACATAAAAAAAATAATAAAAACCAAGAGAACATTACACAGTTCATAGAAGAGTACAGAACACAGGAAAAAGGCCTTCGAAATGACATGAAACAAAGATTCTGTACCAGGGCGTGATGCAAGACGCCTTTAACAAGCACTGTAAAAAATAATATTCACCGACACGCCTGCTACAGCCAAGAGTAAAGTCACGTAACAGCCTTCTGACGAGCCAAACACGCATTGTATTCCAAGATGGGAGCAACAGAGGGAAGGGTCTGTCTGCTGTGGCCTCGCAACCCGAGAGGAAAGGTGGAGCAAAGAGAAGGAAAAGGTGGGCGAGAGGGAGGGAAGGAAAGGAAAGCAGGGGCTGATGAAGCACGAGAATCGATAATGTTCGCGGCGGTGCTTATATAGCTGGGTCGGTCCAACTGGGGACGCTGCTCGCCCACCAACCCATCTTCATCGCATGGTTCCTCGCATTCTCATCGTCCTCACTACCCTCTCCAAAGTCGCAAGATTTGTTTCATGCCTGCTTGAAGAAAAAAGAAAGAAAAAAAAAGACAAACACAAGCGCGTTCCTACAAGTATTGCTCAGTATATATTCCCGCGTTATTCACTACTTCTTACACATGATCTTAACGGTCGTTTCGGTTACACGGGAGACTAAAATAAAGGTTATTTCGCTCCTCACGCATGTGATAGAGCCTAAATATTCAACTCTCACTATGGCCATGTCGGATGAATGGCAGGGTCTTAAACGTGGTCATCTGAGAAGACAAAACAATATGTAAGGGGAAAAAAATACAACTGGAATTAATCTAAGCGAGGTCCCCAGGTGTCTAAACACCCGCTCCTAAAAATGTAAAGGATGTTCAGACAAAAGTTTTCCCCTCTGCTAAACCTACAGTATCACTGACTTGTGCCGGGAAAACCCCGGCAAATTTATGGTGCACCCCATACTCATCCTGTGAGCGGTAGCGCAAAAGGATTACAGGGGTCACAAAAGGTCTTAGTCAGACCCCAGTGGGTTGAAATTACATGTATTACACAGTTGCATAGTTTCATATGTCCTTGTGTCTTCTGGACCAGCCTGTCTTTACGGCATGCGTCTCTCATGACCCTGCCATCTGAAGTCTCTCGTTTTGCTTCGCTTTAACGGTTGCAGAAACTTGTTGGTTTGTCAGCCGGACAATTGCTCTTTCGTCAGTCGGGTGCGTGTGCCCTCTTCAGGCAAACACTCGCTCTTTCGTCAGCCAGATACTTGCTCCCTGGTTAGCCACACACACTCGCTCCCTCGTCAGCCACTGGCAGTTCCTCCTTCGTTAGCCAGACACTCTCTCCCTCGTCAGCCACTGGCAGTTCCTCCTTCGTCAGCCAGACACTCTCTCCCTCGTCAGCCACTGGCAGTTCCTCCTTCGTTAGCCAGACACTCTCTCCCTCGTCAGCTAGACATCTGCTCTGTCGTCACCTGGTCCATGCAGTCGCATTTCTCGGATTTTTGCCCTCTCGTCCTTGAGATACCTGCTGTCTCATCTCTTAACATGTTTTCCTACTCATTCTCGAGATTGTTTTCTTCACATTCTTCAGATTTCACATCGCTCACCTGTGTCCCGCCTCGAGCCTCCTTCGCCTCCTCCCTCCCTCCCTGAGAAGGGCGCCTGTACCATCATCAGTCTTGCGCTTCATCAGCCGGGTGCTTGCCCTTTCTTTAGCCAAGTGCTTGCCACTCTCGTCTCTTGAATACGTGCTTTCAACTTATCCTCCGTAGAGATCGTCCTTCTCATCCGGATGTTCGACCTTTAAGATTTGGGGAATCTTGTTCTTCCATTCTTCAGATTTCTGCCATCTCACGTCTGACATTGATCTTTTCATTTTACTTGATCATTATATGCGTTCTGTGCACATTTACGTACTCTTTCTAATTAGAATATTCTGTTTAATTGCCCTTCAGCTCCCCTGTACATGTGTCGCATTCTTGCTCTCTTCCCGAGGAGCTTCGTCGCTGGAAATATTCGTAAATGTATATGTTTTTGGGGCCCCAGTGCTCGGAAGATCCACGTTAATGACCTTGGCTGTTGACGCGGCAGATGATTTTTAAATATAATTAGACGACCCACAGAGAGAGAGAGAGGAGAGAGAGAGAGAGAGAGAGAGAGAGAGAGAGAGAGAGAGAGAGAGGCACATAACAAGACCATGTTAGGGAATCAAGGTTGGCATCTGGATGTTGTTGTGGGTTGAGGTGGCGCCCCTCCTCCCTGCCCGGAGACCTGGGCTTCTTTCTTTGGTCTTGGCTTCATGCCGATGTCCACTCGCTTCAGCCCGGGCTTACTACACGTTAGGACTAAATCTTTAAAATTACCTCAGTTCCCAGTCACCGCGTCCTCTCCCCGGTCACTGCATCCTCTCCCCAGTCACTACATCCTCTCCCCAGTCACTGCCTCCCCTTCCCAGTCACTGCACCCTTTCCCCAGTCACTATATCCTCTCCCCAGTCACTACATCCCCTTTACTAGTGACTGCGTGGTCTACCCCAGTCACTACTTTCTCCAGTCACGCTCTCCTGTACGCTTCAGGTCACTGCTTATCCCCTTACCCCATGTCAAGCCCCCCCCCCCCCCCCATCATTTCGTCTCCAGCCAGTGTCAACCTCTTCCGCAATCCCGTCCTTCCTATCCCAGCCACAGTCGTCCTCCCCCCATCGCCATCCATCCTTGACAGCCACAACTGCTCTTCGCCCTGTGCCGCCGGTGGTCAAGAAGGAGTAGGGTGCAGCCCTAAGGTTGCTGGTGGTGTTCACCGGCTTGGCGTGGGTGGTGACGCTGGAGGCCGGCCGGTCGTGCTTACCGGTTGTCAGGGCTAAGGGATCTCCCGCCTCGGTGTGTTGGTCTTCGTGCGTGAGGCACCGCCACAGCGTCTGGACACGTAGTGGCTGTAGTGGCCAGGTAGGGGGTGTGGCGAGGACCAGGGAAAGTAAAGATACGAGAAACGTTATGGCCAGGGATAGATGAAAATGAGCATTCACGCCTAAAGGATCCTGGTTTATTGAGCTGATATTTGGTTATTTTGAATGCCACATGTGGGTTGTATCGTATTACTGAGGTATCTTGAGTTGAAGATGGATGGTCGCCTTTAATCGGCTTATCACCAGTTCTGGTGCGATATTTTGTCCCGTGAGGTAATGGAAGGCGTCACTTTTATCCTGACGGAGCTGGGCTGAAGAGCCAGTTGACTGACCTTTGCTGAGGGTTTCAGGTTAAGGAACTCGGGGGGGGGGGGGGAGAGTTGACCGGTGCTGGGGTGAAGGGTT
>JAYMFT010204750.1:0-11613 GCA_038088735.1 Panulirus argus | reverse complement strand
TCTTGGTCTCACGAAGTCAAATGGCGAGCTTTTGACGTCGAGACTCAAGCAGTGGAATTTGTTAGATGAAAGTGTGCCAATATCAGGTCAGAGAACATGATGGGAGACTATATTTGGGGGCTGATTCGTGAAAGTAATCCACAGTATAAACGTAAATCACGGAAAACTATTCATTTCTAATGTTTCTGTTGTATCACTTGTGGAAATCAAGAGTTCAAATTTGCCCTTTTTTCCAAATGAGAATAGGTAAATTTCATAAATATTATCTTGGACACAAAGGCAAAGTTAGAAATGAATATAAGCATTTTTTCATGTGTTCTAGATATAAGCAAATAGAAAATAACGGTTCCTACCCAAGGACAAAAATTTTGTTACACGGTGTTATCAAAGTTTGATTATTGATGGTAGTCTAAATGGTGATGTTAACACTAAAAAGGTTTATGGAAAATGTACTTGAAAGTTGATAAGACTATTCTTTCCATGTTCTATATGTCAGTCGTATAGTCAACACTTTGTTTTTGTATAGCATTATATATTATGAATGTTTGAGTATAAAAAACATGAGTAAACTTAGGAAAACTGTAAAAATAGATAGTAAACTGGGTGCTAATGTAACTGCACTTGATGCATTATATTCAAAATATGGTGATTCTCACCATCCTCAGAATAATAATGTGTTTTTAAGATCAGGCAAAAAAATTTTACCATTGCAAAAAGCATGCACATATAAGAATTCTTTTGTGCCAAGAAGTATTAAATTCTACAATCATGTAAACTCAATTATTCATTGTTTGTGATAGTATTGATGATGACGCTGAACTAAATCTGTTGTCTTTTAATGTATATGTATACTTTTAGCTGTTGTACTTTTACATTATTATTTTCTTTTACATTGTGTATGAGATTGAAATTGTATTATAACATGGCTCTAGATCCACAAAGTTTTTCAGCTTGCATTACGTAATACAAATTGACTATTTTTTTTATTTCAATCCTACAAAACCTTTGTTTAACAGATGGAGTCACTTTTGTAAGGCTCATCATATTGTGGCTTGGGTTTTAAGATTTATAAACAATTGTAAAGTACTTGTAAATAAGTTTTCAGGCCACTTACTGCTAATGAATTAGATAATGCCAAAACAAAAATGTATGCAGAGAGAGGTATATCCACTGGAAATTAATGCTTTGATAAGTAACAAGTCTCTGCCTAAAGGGTCCAACTTAAGTAAATTCATTTTCTTTAATTGAAAAATTAGCTTTACTCATTTTCTGTATTTGAAAAAATGAAATAAAATAGTCATCCATTAAGTACCATTATTTTCTATAATCAAAAATGAAGGTTGCCCATTTTTTATAAACAAAAATAAAATGAGATAGTTACCCATAACATCCAATTTGTTTTCTGTAATTGAAAACGAATGTTGCCCATTTTCTGTAATTGAAAAGAATGAAATAATCACCCATACTACAACATTCATTTTCTTTGATTGAAAATGAGCTTTACCCATTTTCTGTAATTGGAAAATGAAATAAAAGTCACCCATAATATCCGGTTTTCTGTAAATGAAAACAAGTAGCCCATTTTCTATAAAAAATTAAATAGTTACTCGTACTATACCATTTATTTTCTTTGAAAGTTTCCCATTTTCTGTGATCAGAAAATAAAATGGTTAACCATACCATAACATTCATTTTCCTTATGTTTTCTTAATGAAATAATTACTTGAAAAAAGTTTTCTATTGAGTGATAAATTTTGCATGTTACACAGATGGTGACCACATTGTGAAGTGGACAAGTGTGTTAGGTTGCTGTCACAGACTGTTTTAAAGGCAGCCTTCTTAATTTGTTGGAGGGTTAAGGAATGAAGAAAGACAAGGATGCACTTAGTTTTTATCAAAAATGTTTTCTTTTTTACAAAGACATGCCAGATTAAGCACGACAATTCTGTACAAAATATACAAACATCTTAGGAATTTGGAAACCATCTCTTCTCACCAAGTACTATAAGCATGCTTCTGATGAAAAATTCTATTTCTGTTTAAATGCCATTTTCTCTTCACTGCTATGAAGTAAAGCACTTGTCTCTTACCTCTACCACATTCAGGTAAATGTGCCCACTTTAATATAAACAAGCAAGAACCTATAAATGCAGAAACACGCACATGAAACAAAGAAAGGAAGGACAAGAAAGGAATGCAGAAAAATGAGGGGAGGAGGGGTAAGAAAACAATCAGCAAGCAAATAATTTCTTTTTCCTCAAATTCATATTTTTTGCATTTAACATATCAGCAGAAGGCTTAGTCTACTGTTCAGTAAAGAAGCATTTTCATACATCAGTATGAAATTTTTCCTAATCACCAGATCTTTGTACTTCAAATATGGTTCTACATTTCTAATTATAACTATTTTCAGTCATCATAGAACCTTCACTTCTGTGGAAAGGTTTTAATTCATACATCCTTTCCTCAACTGTCATTTTTTTTTTTTTCTAATTTATCTTATTGCCCTTTACTTGACTCAAGCCTCACTTGATAATTTAGAAAAAATGTGCAATGTGGTCTTCCTAATTACAGGAACCTCTCACTTTCATTCATCAGATACTTACGTTCTTGAAAATGGTAACGCAAATCAAATAATGTATGTAACATATTAGGGGCTTGGTTATTAATAAGACAGTACTGTAGTATATACTGTAGTGAAAAACTACAATATTCTCAAGGAAATATAAAATACTGTAATACACGTTCTATTATCAAAAAACAAATTAAAGTTCCAATGCTTAAGCTAACGTTTACTGCCATTCCTGAATTGCTTGCTGGTGCTCCGGAGGTTAGTGGAGGAGTTACTGAAGAAGGGATCAATTGGATCAGATGACATATTATAGGTGGTGGTGATGATGGTTGAGCAAGTTCATCTTTATGAAACTGGATTTTGATAGCAGGTCTATCTTACAAGTGTCCTTTATCTTCATAAAGAAATCTAGTGTTGTCTGTTTAGTTTTCGTGGCCAGCCAGGACATTTCGGGCCACCTTTAAACTCCGTTTTCTGTTTGGATAATCCTTGTCAAATATAGTGAGAACAGGGGCAATGTAGAAAAATGCTCCAAACCTCCTGCTAATGAAAGAACGCACTTGCTTGACCTCCCCTTCTTCTGCTGCCACATCCTCCTGGCATTCCTTCTCTACATGAAGATGATCTTCATTCAAGAGCTCTTCCTTATGTGATTCTAGCAACTCCTCAACATTAAACTCATAAAAGCTGATATTTTTTGCAATTTTGTTTTTGATATCAAAACCCAGGAATCCATGAAAAGACTGAAGGCAAAACTTCCGACACACACTCTTCATACAAACACCGATGATCTCAATGGTGAATGACTCTACAAAATTCCTGCATAGTCATTTGGTCATTCTCTTTAGCCTTCACAAGCTTTGCAAATCTCTGCATTGCCTTGAAAGTAGACATCACCCCCTACTCCAATGGCTGGATTAGATATGTAGTGTTGGGCAGGAGAAAGACTACTAAGGTCCCATATGGATGGTAAGGGACATTATTGATAAGAAGAATCTTGAAACTTCCATTCTCATCTGCACAGTACTCCCTCAGCTCTACATGAAACCTTGCAAAAAAAAATCACAAAAAACTATGCCAGTTATCCATTCCTTTGGATTACAAAAATAATTAGTAGAAAGGCAAATATTACTTCATGAATCCCTTAAGAAGGCAAATATTACTTCATGTATCCCATAAGAGTTCTGAGATATTCTGAATGGTAGACCTTCAGCGCTGCCCCCAACAAGCAGCGTGAGGTAATCCTTGGCAACTTTGGATCCTGGTGCAGTCTTCTCTTCATGGGAAATGTTCATTCTTAAAGGCATTCTCTTCCAAAACAATCCAGCCTCAATCACATTAAAAATCTGGTCTTGAGGGTTCCTGGAACATTTTTGCCAGCAATGACATCACCTGAAGCAGGTTCATCAGTCATCATAATGTGGTAATTATAGAATTTCCAAAAATTCACTGCTCTTTCCACTGTTATCACAAGCATGCTGATGGCATAGTTTTCATGAGTTTGGTGTTTGATCAATGTACTACAAATATGTTCAATTCTCTCCATAATCGAACTTCAGGAATTCGAGGTCTTAGATGAACTCTTAGCATTCTCCTTGATCTTTTTTGCATTATATCATGAAAAGTAAAGTAGATTCACTAAGTCCAAGGGCATGGTTAATATCAGCTGTTCATTCACCTCACTCATGATGTTTGAGCACAACCATTTTGACCACTGGTACCAAGAGAACTTTGGTGATATGACGTAGTATACAAAATACTGTGGTATTCCGTGTATCAAGGCAATGTGTATGTACACTTCTCCCACAGCAATGGCAAAGCCACTGACAGCCCAATGATGATTGTGTTATTCCAAATTTAAACCTGCACAAATTAAAAAAGGTGTAACTGGACCATGTGTGTTATTCTAAAAATGGCATGAACTGAGAGGTTCCTGTAAACAGGGTAAATCTACCATCTCATCTTTATAACTTTGAGTTTTTTTAAATGAATCCTAAGAATATGCTGTATGAATGGCAGTTGTACATTGTTTATAAAATTTCAGATAATTACTTCTTTCTCCTTGCATCTCTTTATGCACTTTTTCAAAGATCCTATAAACATCTTGCTCTTTATTTAACATCACAACTTTTCATTTCAAACTTTATCAAAGGCCTTTAAATATCCAACTAAGTGACATCAGATGCTATTTTTCATATCCCAGTTATATATTTAAGTGAAAATTTTCAGTAAAAGGTAAGACATTATTCATTACTAAAGGATCCATATTAACATTAAATCTTATTTCATAAGAAATTTTCAAGGTTGCTCAAATAATAGTTTGTTATCTAACCCAAGTAAGTACCTTGGCTGACAGATAATTCAGTGAACATTCCCTATTATCCAACATTAACTCCTTAAGTCCATAAGGTGGATCTGGTATGCACATATCCTTTTTTAAAGTCCAGGGCACTGAAGCAAAACATGAACATCCTTGCTAATAAGGCATTATAAGAGATTTTATCCATAAACCTACCCTAAATGACCTCACACAATCTTAAGGAGCACTGCTTCCATAAGTGAAGGAGTCAAGTTACTATATGTCCTTAGATGATTATTTCCATATTATGCACCAGATGCATTGAAGTGCAGAACATCATTTGAGACAGACTTCTGTTCTTGCTAAATTATTATTACTGGATTTCTATAGTTTTTAAATCGTATAACACTCTAATTCTGCAAAATGTTTGTGTCACATTCAGATATCAATATCATAGTTTACAAATTCGATCTTTATATGTACACATTAATCCCTCAGATCTACCAACAAATTGTCCATATCTGGGTGTGATCAGTATGTCTTTAAGTAACAGATCTTAAATCTATTCTCTCTCACAGAACTGTCCTAATATTGTTAATAAAGAATTACCTATGATGACCAGCAAATTCCTCTTATCTTAGACCCTTAATTCAGAAATTTTACTTTCCCATTCTTAACAAACCACATATTTTTTCCCTTTATATGTACTTTTATTACTTCACATCCCTTTTCATTCCAAATGCATTCAAGGGTAGCTATAATCTACCTACCAATTTCAATAAAAAAAAAACTTAAAGATATGTTCAGAAGGAGAAAGCACAAAATTACATCTACATAGACCAAGAAACTAAAGCTTACTAAGACAAAAAATTTAAAGATAACTGAAAATTTACATTTAAAAACAGAAACACTTAATGTAATTTCCCGAAGACACATTCAGCATAAACTTCAAAATATATCTACATAATCTTTCAGTCCAATTTTCAAAACTCTAGTTTAATAGAAACAAGATACATAAACTTTCTGGAAAATAGTACATAAAAAAAACTAACTCAAGAGAAGACTGTGCAAGGATTCCCTAAATGACTGATGGTCAATAGTAAAATGAACACCACAGTTCCCTACAATCAAAGAAACTTTCCTTTTCTTTGATATAACATTTTCATGGTAGGAACTTGCAATACTCACTCACATATAATTATGTATATGATTCATATGGCAGTCATATACATTAAATCTATATTAATTTCTATAAAAAAATGATGTACCAATGACTGGGGAATAATATGCTGATGATTTGATACAGGCGAAGCCTCTAGTAGTACTAACACTGTCGGTTCATAATTTTTTGTAATTATCTGTCTATTCATATTCAATCTCTCTCTTGAGCTTCAAGCTTTTCTTTGTATTGTTATTATATTTCACTGTGCAATATGCATAAAATGAAATTAGAGACTATAATTAAAAGGACAATCTACTCCCTACTTTTTTCAGTCATAAGTTCTTGTGCTGACTGACTTTACAAATGTTAGCACTAGTGTTATTCAATACATAAATATACCCACAACATATGAACCCTCAAAATAATGGCAAAATAACACTCTAAGCATATGGGTATGCAATATGCAATGGAAAACTATTTAGTTTTTTCATAATCTAGAGTAATTTTTGTGAATATCAAAGAATACATACAATTACCTACAGCATTTCTAATGCCTCTTGTCTTGCATTTTCCTCCAAATAAAGAAACGCAGTCCTGAACAGCACCTTGAGTATACAAAAAATTAACACCTTGATAAACAAGAAAGACAATAGTACCTACTGGGCTCTCAAACATTTCTGGTACATTTTAAGAAATTATCATATGTTTCATCCACACTGAAATAATTAATCTAAATACTAAGAAAAAAGAAATTCTTTAATTTGCTGCTACACACAAATTAACATATCCTCTTTCTTTAAAAATGTAGTTCATTCAGCCTTTCGTGATAATCCTCAATTCATGCTTGTATGCACTGAATCCCCTTCATTATATTTGCTCCAACTTTTGACAATGATCATACAAGGGCAATATTATAATTTTGCTTAAAATAAACATTATCATCAGCTTTCTCAGAGTAAAAGTTCTCATTATAACACTTCTTATTACCACAATTGCCAGTATAATTTTCTAGATGGGATCTCCACATTTCATCTTTTATCTTATGATTATTCTTGAGATCTTTTAACATTTCCTTGACTATATTTTCCAGTTGGTCCCCTGTAAGGTGTCAAGAAAAAGGTATGAGGGTTGAAAAAGAGGGCAAATTAGGGATGGGGTGAGAGAGTATAAATGGAATTCAGAGTTAAAAAGACTTTTGGAAGAAAGTGAAAACTGAGGAAATGAAGAGAACAAATGTGTTAAGAAGTAGATGGGAAAGTGGTAACAGGCAAAGAAGACACAAAAAAGTGAGTAATATGAAGGAATGCTGAATGTGTTTGACAATACAGTAGTGGATATGGTGTATCTGGAAAGAGGCAGCATCCTAAGTGACAAAGTCATAGCAAATGGTACAGTGGAAAGAGATGAGGTATTGAAAGCCTTTATAATGTAAACTATGGCAAGCAGCAGCAGCAGTGGATGTAATTACAGACAGGTTTATCAAAGAAGAGGCTGACAGTGCTATTGATTGGTTAGTAAGGATATTCAACAATTTGTATGGCCCAAGGTGACATGCCTGAGTGTTTGGAATATACACATATTGTGCCCATATAATAAGGCATGAGAAGGTAAAAGTGAATGCTAGAATTATAGAGGTGAGGTGACTGAAAGGGTTGTAGCATGCACAAAACCTCCTGACTAGGGAGAGGCAGTAGATGTGCATCGGGTGTTTGCTGTAAAGAATTTATGAGTAAGATACTTGGGGGAAAAAAAAGAGAGAGAAAATAGCAAGTGGCATTTATGCATCTTGAGAATGAAAAAGACAGCACTGACAGAGTGGCCTTGTGGAAGGTGCTACAATTATATGGAGTAAATGTAAAGTTAGTCATGATTTTTTTTATTTTCTTTTTTTTAATCAAGAAAGTACAGAATGCCTAAGAAGAGAGGAGGATAAGTGGTTCTTGGTGAGGGTAGATCTGCATTAAGGGTGTGTAAATATAACTATGGTTGTTCAAAGTTTACATATGAGGTGCCAAGGGTCTCAGAAAATGGGGGGATAGGAGGTGAATCAGCTGCTATATGCAGAGGACACCACTCAGGAGGTAGACTCAAAAGAAAACTGCCAAAAGCTTGTGACAGAGCTTGGCAAAGAAAACTGCCAAAAGCTTGTGACAGAGCTTGGCAGTGTTTAAAATGAGATAGTTGATACTGAATGTGAATAAAAGTAGGTAATGAGGTGCAGTAGGGAGATGAGGCTGGTTAACTGTGTGAGAGTAGAGAAGACCAGGAAAATTTTAGTGATTTAAATACCAAGGAGTGGATTTTGCAGTGGATGGAATCTTGGAGGCTGAAGTGGGTTACAGAGTGGGAGAAGGGGATACGGCCCTGGTTGCATTGACAGCTGTGACTGGAGAGAGGTTATTGTCTGCTAGGGTAAAGATGTGTGTGTGTGAGGGTACAGCAGTCCTCACAGTGTTGTATGGTTGTGCATCTTGGAGCCCAAAGCAAAAAGGAACAAAGGGGACAGAAATGCTTGAGGACAACATATGGTGTGAAGCAGGTTTATCATGAAAAAAATGACAGTGGTAGTGAGCAGATTATGATGTGTGGTGAAGTGGTCTGGACATAAGGGAAAGATAAGGAAAAAAGAAAATTCTATGATGGTTTACATACCAGAAAGGAAGAGAAGAAAGGGGAGTATTTAAAAGGAACTATGAAAAGATTTTGCAAAAGGCTATTCTAGTGCATAGCACTCATCAAAGGAATACCTATAGTTATGAAGAAGCCATGTGAATTAGGTGGTCAAGTGTTATGTGAAAAAGAATCCCACCAGCCCTCATAGGAGAGACAGAAAGAAAAGAGTGAAAGCCAAGATGGAGATGGAAGGACAGTATGAGAGAAGCTCTAGTGTATCAAGATCTCAACATTCAGGATAGTGAGTGGCATGCATAAGATCAATTTGGTATATGGTGAGGGGCCATACTATCATGAGCTGAACTTGGAATTATGAAGAGTGGATGTATGCAAATGAGAATGATGTACATGCTCACTAAGAAGAGAGAAGCTGTGTATAAGAAAAAGTACATCAGGAGAGATTTACATTCTCATAACATTCTGAAGCATGGTAGTAAAGTTAAGAAATTATGTGCTATACTTCTAATGTGCTGAAGTAGGTGTGAAGCAAAGAAGGGGGTGTCAATATTTAGTGTGCAACTTTAGAAAAACCATGATACTTCCATATAATGCCTATCTATAATGCCATAATAACTAAAAACATATGGGGGGTAGTTTACAGACAGAGAAGGATATGCCTATGGAATATTAGAAAAGTAATCACTAATGATTACTAATGATGGTATTCTATAATAAAGAAGGGAGATCACTAGGTCACAAGAAAGAAAACACTATTCAAAACGAAAAAAAAAATCTAAAGGGTGTCAGTCAGATGAAGGTGGGATCAGTGGGACTGGAGACAGAGGTCAGGTGCCAGTGGGAAAGCAAGAAAGAAGTGATATCTGTGGTGAAAGGAAGCAAAGGAATGTTAGTTTGGGGAGATGAGAGAGGATACAAGGAAAAGAAAGAGATTAAGTCAAAACTACTGCAAAGAAAAGAGGAACAATCAGAGTGGCAGGTACACTTGATAAGGGAGGAAAATAAAAGATCTAACTCATTCCCTATCTCTTCACCTAATTTCTATAGCAGATTTGAGAAATGAACGAGGAAAAAGAATAAAAAAAATTCTTTTTTTATCTGGAGAAAACAAGATGCAATGGAGATATGAAAGAGAATAACAGACATAGACTGAACAGAGGGAATAAGATTTTACACTTCTTTTTGAGAACAAGTTATCACAAAGTTCAATATACATAAGAGGTTTCCCCAAGATCAACATGACAATAAATAAGCAGTAAGTTTAACATCTGATGCACAAAAAGTTTTGAGAGCATTAAGTTACTGTGACATTATAATTACATACCTCAAAAAGACAACATACTGTCATACTCCTTACATCTACTGTCTGGAGGTAAGGTCTTCTCTCAGTAATATAACATACAAGTAACCATCCATAATATAGACATCCCATCTACAGTACAAGCACTTCCACTTCTGAACCTTTTACCAAAGGTGTCTGCTTCACTTACTACTGAGTAAACAGAACTAGCAATACTGCCTAAAATTACAAGAAAAGCAATGAATACAACTTTGCTATTCTAACACATTTAATCCATAATTTTTAGTTCATCTGTTGATCTTTTTAGAAAGTTGAGGCTCAAGCCAATACCATCATCATGTAACACCCAAAATATAATTTGACAGTGTTGTAAAATAAATCCTAATATATGAAATGGCTTGACAATATGACCTGATATTCAGAATGCTTTGAGAATCACTTCAGATGGCTCAGAGTATATCTATATAATAAATACATAAAACTGTAAAATAACCTAAGTAATCAAACATTCAAATTCATATTCATACAAAAATTTGCAAAGGAATTTTGGTATAGTGAAAAAACATCACAGAAAAAACTTTTACAGTAATAGAATAGCAATCATAAAGGCAATTAAATAGCTTAAACATCACAGCAATACAATTTCCTAGCCTAGAGAGGTGAAGGCAAAAGTTTGTACATTACCAGAGTTAAGACAGTGATCAGCTTCAGGTGCATTTTCACTTTGTTTAAAAGCCTCTTCCACTTATTGCAGCAGATACAGTAAATTCCAAAACATACAGTACTAAAGCTATGTACTGATACATAGCATGCTGTAATTCTGGCTGCAATGCCAATGGACTATTCATTTTAAAATTAACACAATGCCATGTGTTAATGAAAGTGTCTCAAATAGTGCAATTTCATTTTTGTGTATTGATCTTAACAAGCACGTCAATGATAATACAACATATATGTACCTTAGGATGTTAAAATTATGCACTAACATACTGGACGAATCATCAAAATATGTGACTTGGACGAATATATTTTTAACTGGGTGACATTAACAATGTGCTATAAAATTTATGAAGCCTTAGCCTTATAACCATAAACATTAACATGATAACAATAATATTGCAGTGAGTAACTTTATAGGAAAACTATTTCGCCAAGGGCAAGGGGAAGTTGGGTTGCTAATTGCATATTTGTTTCGATTTTCTTACTGTTTGTAAAATAAGAGAGATTTTACAGCAAAATAATCTCTGATAAATATGTCTATGTTCCTTCATTGAGTATGTATCAAAAAAAGAAAACTGATTTTTTTTATTCAGAGCATTTGCACAAAAATGTTATTATTTTACTCCCAAGAACCATATTCTGCCATCTAATCACATGACAACTTGATAAGGGATGTAAGCAGCAAATACTACAGTAATGTCAGGTCATGATGTTCTGCCATAAGAAATACTTGCAAATTCTGAACGCTATGCAAGATATATATATATTTCATTATTTATTTATTATACTTGATCGCTGTTTCCCGCGTCAGCAAGGTAGTGCCAGGAAACAGATGAAGAAAAACCCATCCCTCCGCATACACACATATATACATACATGCACACATATGCACCGTACATATATATATATATATATATATATATATATAT
>JAYMFT010204739.1:0-11613 GCA_038088735.1 Panulirus argus | reverse complement strand
TTCCCTGTCTGTTTTTCCCAATTTCTCAACTCTCTCTATATTTTAATTAGGGCCCGGCCTTGATGTGGACTTTTGTCTGTGACTGGAGCCTTCAACATAAAAAAAAAAATAGGAAAGTTCAAAAGAAAGGGGCCGGTACTACTACACTCTTGATAAAAACTTCTCAATCCTTCTAGCAACTTTCATCCCACACCATATAATTTTAAGACCTTCTGAAAGGTATCTTTATCAATCCTATCATATGCTTTCTTCAGATCCATAAATGCCACATACAGATCTTTCTGTTTCTCTTAATATTTCTCACACATATTCTTTAAAGTGAACTCCTGACCCACAAATCCTCTTCCACTTCTAAAACCACAATGTTCCTCCCAAATAAAATGCCCTGTAGATACCTTAACTCTCTCAGTCACCATTCTCCTATACCATTTACCAGGTACACTAAAAAATTTATGCCTTTTGTAGTTTGAACACTTACCTTTGTCCCCTTGCCTTTGTACAATGGCACTATACATGCATTCCGACAGTCCTCAGGCACTTAATAATCCATACACAAACTGAAAATCCTAACTAACCAACAAACAACCCACTCACCCCTCTTTCTATAAGAAATTCAGCAACATTACCATTCATTCCAGTTGCCTTCCCACACTTCACTTTCTTCAAGGCTTTCTCTATCTCTTCTTTCTTCACCAAACCACTTTCCATGAATCTCTCACTTTGCATACCTTCCCGACCCAAACAACATACATGTGCCACCCTATCACCAAGCACATTCAACAATCCTTCACAATGCTCATCTGTCTCCTCCCCACCTCATCACTGCCTGTT
Organism: Panulirus argus; assembly: GCA_038088735.1. NCBI lineage: Eukaryota > Metazoa > Arthropoda > Malacostraca > Decapoda > Palinuridae > Panulirus > Panulirus argus. Next base: position 10,782 of record JAYMFT010204739.1, on the reverse strand, counting down.
ACCATTGCCTCCTTCACTGACATTTCCATTTGTTCTCATCTCTCTTTCACACTATTACCTTCCTTCCGAAAAGCTTATTCTCCCTGAAGTTTACTGATACTTGCTAACCCTAACTATAGTTTGCCCTTTTTTCAACCCGGCACTTTCCTCTTGGCCTCCTACCTCTTTTCTCTTATACATCTTCCAATCATTTGCACTCTTTTCCTGTAAGTAAAATCCTTATACTCCTCTTTTCTCTTTCACTAGCAACCTCACTTCATCGTTCCACCACTAACTAACCTTTCTTACCTGTCTACCTCCCACAACATGCTACATGCATCTCTCAGACATGCCAGCACTGCTTACTGTAATATCTCCTATTCCTCACCCAATCCCCTAGCTTTGCTTGCCCTCACATTTTGCCCTTCTACACTCTATTTCGTCTAGTTTTTTTTCAAACATTTCTTTTTCCAAGCTCACGTCCTTTCACTTCTCTCTTCTTACCAACCTTTCCAAAAACTACAAATCTTCACCCTCACCTCCACTAGGTAATAATCAAACATCCTACAAGCTGCCCATCTAAGCACATTCACATCCAAAAGTTTCCCTTTTACAGTCCTATCAATCAGCATGTAATGCAATAATTTCTATAGGCCATCTTTTCTACTCATATGCAAACTTGTGTATGTCCCTTTTTAAAACCACGCATTCCTAGTCACCAGCCCGTTTTCAGCACAACTCCACAAGCTGTTCACCTTTTCCATACCTCATGCCCCTTGATTATACCTTTACCCTTAAATCACCCATCACTTATATAAAAACTGCTGACACGCTTACTCAGCTACTTTCAAAACACTTGCTTCTCATGATCTTCTCATGGCCAGGTGCATAAACAATCCATATTCACTTTTAATTACATCAGGCTAGGGCTCGGTTTCTTACGCTCTTTCACACATTCCCATACTACTAATACCTTATGTAACATGACAATGAAATATGATGCTCGAAATCATGTTCTGCAACTGTTATTATTTTCTCTAAACGCTATACTCCATTGAAAAATAAAATCCTCCTGTCGTTATCATGGCAGCATCAGCAAACAATAAAATCCATGAAAATCCAAGAGTAGTAATATGGTTGGTGAAATACATATAAAATACTGTAGGAGATCCAGTTAACTAATGAAATTTATCTCATATAACAGCACTGAGGAGCGTTAAGGTGGTGCCCGGTATCATCCTACACTATCCATGTCAGGATTGCTGGCCTAACTCCGTCTCATCAAAAAGGGACTATCGGGTTAGTCCTGCCATCTTCTTACAAGCACCACACACATAATCATACCTTGCTTATTATAATTACTTTTTTCACATAAGTACTCTTGTCAATTCTTATCCGCTCTAACATTTAAAATCATTATGATGACAGTGCACGTCCAATCTGTGGCCCCTAGTCCACGGCATCATGGAGTGCTAAGAACCTCCGGGTTTCAGCCTGACTCTACTGCTAATGAGAGGGAGGGCTCTAGCAGTAGTAGTACCGGCCCCTCCCATTACTTTCTCCTTTCTGTGAGACCTTCCTCTTTTTCTATTCACTATACCAACATTCGTGATCTCTCTAGTAACCTCTCCTCACTTGATCACCATCTGTCAAATACCTCTCCTAATATCTTACTTCTGTCTGTGACACAGTTGTCTTATGATGTTCTCACTAGTCCCTTTCTCATATATAACTATAACCTCCACTCGCGTTTCCGTTTCAAAGGTGGTGTTTGTGCTTATTCCAAAATAAACACACCTGTTGCACGCCTCAAGACCTTGAGTCCCCAAACTTTGATGTTATGTGGCTCAAAGTCTGTCTCCCTACTACCACACGTATCCTCTGTTTCGCCTACTGCTCCCCTAATTCTACAAACTTTGTATCTTTCTTCGACTATCTAAACTCCTGCCATGAGACCGTGACATCCTCTCACTCGCAAGCCGAGGTCCTTTACCTCGGAGATTTCAACGTTCACCATATGGAATGGTTGGATTCCTCCCATACAGACGGTGGAGGGATCGAAGCCCTCACATTCTCCATTCTCAATGACTTAGAGCAAATTATCTCCCACTTATCACTTCTAGTCCATCTCGCTGTAAATACACAATCTCGCCCTCAATTGGTTCATCTGATCATACTCTCATAAACGTATCTATTCTAACGGCGCCTCCCCCTCCAGCAGCCCTTTCTAAGCGTAAACACTGGCACCTGAACAAAGCTGAATGGAATAACTTACGTAACTTCTTTTCTGACCTCCCCTGGGTAAATTACTGTCTCTTATGTAGTGATGCTTCTGTCTCCGCCAAACGCATAAAAAAGGTTATTCTTACGGGAATGGAAGCATTTATCCCCTCTTCCTCCAAGAATACTTCTTCATCCAATCCATTGTTCAACCGTTCCTATTCTGAGGCAATTCAGGCAAGGGATCAGGCATATCGGGCATGGAAAACTTCTCCTACTTCTGGCTCCGATTCAGCTTTTATCACTGCCCGTAATCGCTGCAAGCAAGTTATCCATGAGGCGAAGCGTTCCTTTATTCAAAGGCAGTGCGATAACTTCTCGTCATCCACGGATAGGTCTTTCTGGTCTTTCGCTGAGAGCATCTCAAACAACTTCTGTCGCTCTACCTTTCCTTCACTTTTCCGTCCTGATGGTACTATGGCTGTCTCTCCAGTTGACAAAGCAACACTCTTTGGTTCCCGTTTCTCCTCTAACTCCACCTTGGATGACTCTAACATTCCCTCACTCCCTGATGCTCCTCTTATTAATCCTATGACTCTTCCTGTAATCTCTTTTCGGTCTCTCCGAAAAGCCCTTCTTTCTCTGGACACAAGCAAGGCTTATGGTTCTGATGGCATCCATCCCCGTGCACTGAAAGAGTGTGCCTCTGAACTTGTACCAATGCTTGCTCGTCTATTCCGTTTCTGCTTAAAAACCAAAACTTTTCCTTCACCTTGGAAACATGGTTTGATACATCCCATTCCTAAGAAGGGTGACCGTTCTGACACCTTTAACTATCGTCCTGTTGCTTTGACATCTACCATTTCCAAAGTCTTTGAATCCCTCCTCAACTCCCATATCCTTAAACACCTCGAAAATCACAGTCTTCTCTCTGATCACCAGTTTGGCTTTCGTAAGGCGAGATCCACTGGTGATATTCTTTCCTTTCTTACTAATGTCTGGTCATCATCCCTGAAAAATTTTGGGGAGTCATATGTAGTTGCCCTTGACGGTGTAGCATCGGGGTCTCATATCTAAGCTCCCCTCTTTTGGCTTCCCTCCCTCACTTTGCCCCTTGATATCGAGCTTCCTCTCAGGCCGACCTATCTCTGTGGTTGTTGATGGATCAGCCTCCCCCTTTTCTCCATCAACAGCGGTGTCCCTCAAGGGTCCTGTCCCCTACACTTTTTCTCCTCTTCTTCAACGAGTTTTTCTCTTCCACAAATAATCCAATGCACTCATACGCTGATGACTCAACACTGAATTCATCCACATCCTTCAATTCTGCTCCCTCTTCTCTACTCTATCTGCATCTCGCCTTGACACAGCTTCCACAATAAACTCAGACTTGGACAGGATATCTCAATGGGGTACACATAATCTAGTTAAGTTTAATGCCTCCAAGACCCTATTTCTACCCATCTATCTATCGAAAACCTCTCAAACTCTCGTATCACCTTTGATGGTTCTGTAATTCCACATCTTGACTCAGTGAACACACTTAGTGTTACTGTAACAACCACTATTTCTTAGAAACCCCAAATTACGGGAATAGCTAAGTCTGCCTCGAAGAAACTGGGTGTCCTGTTTAGATTTCGTAACTTTTTCTCTTCTGAATAGTTGCTCCGTTTATACAAGGGATTGATTCGTCCTTTTATGGAGTACTGCTCTCACATTTGGGGTGGTTCTAACTCTATTTACTTACTGGACAGAGTGTAGTCGAAAGCGGTGCGACTGATAAACTGTCCCAGGCTAACTTCCAAACTTGACCCCCTTGCCCTAGGCCGCAATGTTGATTCACTTTCCCTCTTCTATAGGTATTACTTTGGCTTTTGCTCCCGAGAGCTGACTGCTTGTGTGCCCCCACCACTTGCTAGACCACGCAACACTCGGCAAGCTGCTGCGTCACATGATTATTGTGTGGCCATCGGCAACTCAAGAGTGTGCCATTTTGATAACTACTTTTTTCCCTACACGTCGAAGCTTTGGAACTCTCTACCTTCTTATGTCTTTCCCAATAACTATGGCTCATTTCAAAAGATAAGTCTTTCACTTTCTCAAAAATTCATAAATACTTTCCTTGTCTTTTTTTTTTTCCTTGTTTCTTATTTTTTCCTATATTTCAATTAGGGCCCGGCCTTGATGTGGACTTTTTGTTCGTGACTGAAGCCTTCAACATAAAATGAAAAAAAAAGGGGCAAGGTTACAGGTCGTTCTGTCTTGTTAGAAGGGAAGGGGGCTATGTCAGGTGCTGCTCCATATTCTTGCCTCGTCTAGTGTCTCCAGTTTACCTGTCTTGTGCCATTCAAACCTTCTCTCCCTCTCTTCCGTTATCACATGTGATGAATATTCTACTGAATTCTACCTTGCCTGTAGATTTTCTAGTTTGCCTAATTATATTTGTGTATGTTTATGTTTTTTTTTTTGTGTGTGTGTGTGTTCGCGCGCACTCAGGAGTTAAGGCAGTACATACTTACAAGGTTAAGAGTCGGGACATCAGGTGTAAAACTCTCTCCCCTTAATGCACAAATTTTAATAACACATACACACACACACACTACTCATGAATTCTGGTTGAATGGCAACACCGGCACCAGACTGGAGGAGGGGCGCCGTGACGTCACAGTGAATTCCTTCCACCCGCCAGATCCAAACGGCTGTTGTGTCTGGTGAGGGCGGTTCAACATTGCCCCCATTTATATTGATCTTTACATTATCATCAATTCACAAAGTTACCTGGCAGTTTTCTGTCTCAGCAACAGGCGGGATATATGCAACACCATGAGAACACTGTACCATTATGTGATAGGTTAATTTGTGCGTAATCAAGAACCCGTGAATTTCATCGCCTCCATATCCCAATAATTTTCAAGATAACGACCTGGTATGGCTGTGTGTACACACTTTCGCCATCTGGCCATCCTTGTACATATGAACCTTTAAACTCTCCTATTTAAGCACAAAATTTTAAATCAGTTACGCAAACGCAAACTTATAATCCATGCATTTCACTCCATCATTTATTAACAAATATTTCAACACCATCATTTGAACGCAAGCCTTCAAGTTAACTTAACGGTATCCATTGAAGCTCATCCATTAAACATGAACCTTTAGACTCTGTCTCTGGAACTAAATGCAACCTTCGAGTTTCATCATTGGAAAGGATATTTGTATAATCTATCAAACTTCGCCATTTATCGCGAACTTTTAAATTCTTGCATTAAGATGGGCTGCCATTCATACTATATCCTTTTAAACTCTATGCCCTTATCGAGCTCTCATCCATTCGTCAATTAGTTCGTCTCATCATTGATATTCCATTCATGAAATTCATTCAAGTAGTCAAAAATTTAACCGCCATGTTGCTTTCCTTAAGGTTTATGGTTAAACCTAAAGATTCCCTCTCCACTGTTTGCAGTGACGGAGCTACCAGTATGTTGTACCAGACAACCAGTAATGTATGGTGACTGGCGTCTATAGTGACGGAGCCACCCGTATGTTGCACTCTCACGGACAAAAGTTGGCGGAGGCCCGGCTGGAGGTGTATGGACTTTTTAATCTCTGAGATTTTGTCTGAATTTTCATAAACCAAAATGTTCTGTTTACCGACAGATAGTTCACTTATCTGACTAGGTTTTGCCGTAGGTGCTTGTGTGTGTGCATGTTAGTGTATGGGTGTGTGTGTGTGTGTGGACGGAGTAGATCATCTGTTAAAATCACACATATATATGAATTTTAATTCATAAGCATGTGCGTTATAAGACGTTAAGTATATGACGCGCTTCTGTGTAACATTTGAACTATCTGTAAAAAATGTAGTGTATTTCAATACCTAAAAACGATAGTTGGGAGGTATGGTGTGTGTGTGTGTGTGTGTGTGTGTGTGTGTGTTTCCGGAGGCTACAGGGGCGAGAGCACTTGATAAACCAAAGTTCTCAGTCTACGGTTGAAGAGTAAGGAGGACGAGTTATACATTTTCGTTATTTGTAATTCAATTATCTATCTAGTGCGAATCATATAGATAGGGTGGTGGAGAGGGCGAAAGTCATGGGAGCGATGAAGAATGTATGGAAAGAGAGAACACTCTCTCGGAGAGCAAAAATGGGTATGTTTGAAGGAATAGTAATTCCACAAATATTATATGGTTGCGAGGCATGGACTATAGATAAAGTTGTACGGAGGAGGGTGGATGTGCTGGAAATGAAATATTTAAGGACAATATTAGGTGTGAGATGGTTTGATCGAGTAGGTAATGTAAAGGTAAGAGGTATGTGTAGTAATAAAGCGAATGTGGTTGAGAAAGCAGAAGAGGGTGTGTTGAAATGGTTTGGACGTATGGAACGAAAGAGTGAGGAAAGGTTGACAAAGAGGATATATGTGTCAGAGGCGGAGGGAATAAGAGAAGCGGGAGGCTAAATTGGAGGTGGAAGGATGGAGTGAAAGGGGATCTTGAGCGGTCGGGGCCTGAAGATGCAGGAGGGTGAAAGGCGTGCACGGAATAGAGTGAAAAGGAACGATGTGTTATACTGGGGTCGACGTGCTATCAATGGACTGAACCAGGGCATGCGAAACATCTGGGGTAAACCATGGAAACGTCTGTGGGGCCTGGATGTGGATAGGGAGCTGTGGTTTCGGTGCATTACACATGTCAGCGAGAGACTTATCTGTTTTCTGGCACTATCTCGCTGACGCGGGGGGTGGCTATGCTATGTCGTGTGGGGCGGGGTGCCGTCAACAATGGCTGGAGGCGAGCGAATATGAGTATGTACATGTGTATATGTGTATAAGCATGTGCATGTATATGTTGGTATGTATATGTTTGTCGTGCATATATGTGCTTGTATGTATATATGTGTGTATGTGAGTGAATGGATCTTTCTTCGTCTGTTTACTGGCGCTACCTCGCTAACAAGGGAAACAGAAATCAAGTATGATTATATATATATATATATATATATATATATATATATATATACCTGGGGACAGGGGAAAAAGAATATTTCCCACGTATTCCACCGCTTGTCGTAGTAATGCGACTAACGGGGGCGGGAACTGGGGCTAGACACCCTCCCCTTCTTGTATTTCAATTTCTAAAATGGAAAATAGAAGGAGTCAATCGGGGAGTGCTCATCCTCCTCGAAGGCTTAGATTGGGGATGTCTAAATGTGTGTGGATGTAAATAACATGAGAAGAAAGGAGAGATAGGTAGTATGTATCACGAAAGAAATCTGGATGTACTGGCTCTGAGTGAAACGAAGCTCAAGGGTAAAGGGGAAGAATGGTTTGGAAAAGTGTTGGGAGTGAAGTCACGGGTTGGTGAGAGGACAAGAGCCAAGGAAGGAGTAGCTTTACTCCTGAAGCACGAGTTTTAGGAGAGTGTGATAGAATGTAGAGAAGTAAATTCCAGATTGATATGGGTAAAACTGAAAGTAGATGGTGAGAGATGGGTGATCATTGGTGCTTATGCACCTGGTCATGAAAAGAAAGATCTTGAAAGACAAGTGTTTTGGGAGCAGCTGAGTGAGTGTGTTAACAGTTTTGGTGCACGAGACCAGGTACTAGTGATGGGTGATTTAAATGCGAAGGTGAGCAGTGCGGCAGTTGAAGGTATAATTGGTGCACACGGGATATTCAGTGTTGTGAATGTAAATGCTGAAGAGCTCGTGGATTAGTGTGCTAAAAGAGACTATTGATTGGGAATACCTCGTTTAAAAAGAGAAATATTCACAAGTATACGTATGTGAGTAGAAGAAATGGTCAACGGGTATTATTGGATCATGTATTAATTGATAGGCGTGTAAAAGAGAGACTTTTGGATGTAAATGTACAGAGAGGGGCATCTGGTGGGATGTCTGATCACTAACTTGTAGAGGGAAAGGTGAAGGTTTGTGGAGGTTATCAAAAAAGAAGAGAGAATGTCGGGGAAGAAAGAGTGGTAAGAGTGAGTGAGCTTCGAAAGGAGACTTGCGTGAAGAAATATCAGGATAGAGTGAGTGCAGAATGGCAAAAGGTGAGAGCAAGTGAAGTGAGAGGAGTGGATGAGGAATGGAATGTATTTAGGGAAGCAGCGATGGTATGTGCAAGAGATGCATATGACATGAGAAAAGTGGGAGGTGGGCAGATAAGGAAGGGTAATGAGTGATGGGATGAAGAAGAAAAGTTGGTAGTAAAAGAGAAAAAAGAGGCTTTTGGGCGACACTTACAAGAAAGGGGTGCAAATGACTGGGAAATGTATAAGAGAAAACGGCAGGAGGTCAAGAGGAAGGTGCAAAGGTTGAAAAAGAGAGTAAATGAGAGTTGGGGTGAGGGAGTATCGTTAAACTTTAGGTGAAATAAAAATATGTTTTGGAAGGAGGTAAATAATGTGCTTAAGACAAGAGAACAAATGGGAACATCAGTGAAAGGGGCAAGGTGGGAAGTGATAACAGGTAGTAATGGAGTGAGTATTCTGAAGGATTGTTGAATATGTTTGATGATAGAATGGCAGATGTAAGATGTATTGGTCGGGGTGGTGTGCAAAGTGAGAGAGTCAGGGAGAGTGGTTTGGTGGAGAGAGAGGAGGTAAAGAAAGCCTTGCAAAAGATGAAATCTGGCAAAGCGGCGGGATTGGATAGTATTGTAGTTGAATTTATTAAGAAAGGGGGTGACTGTGCTGTTGATTGGTTGGTAAGAATATTCAGTGTATGGATGGGTCATGGTGAAGTGCCTGAGGACTGGCGGAATGCATGTATAGTGCCAGTGTACAAAGGCAACGGGAATAAAGGTGAGTGTTCAAACTACAGAAGTATGAGTTTGTTGAATATTCCTGGAAAACTGTATGGGAGGGAAATGATTGAGAGGGTGAAGACATGTACAGAGCATCAAATAGGGGAGGAGCAGTGTAGTTTAAGAAGTGGTAGAGGATGAGTGGATCAAGTGTTTGTTTTGAAGAATGTATGTAAGAAATACTTAGAAAAACAGATGGATTTGTAGGTGGCATTTATGGATCTTGAGAAGGCATATGATAGGGTTGAGAGACTTTGTGGAAGGTCTTAAGAATATATGGTGTGGAAGATAAGCTGCTATAAGCAGTGAGAAGTTTTTATCAAGGGTGTAGTGCATGTGTACGAGAGGGAAAAGAGATGAGAGATTGGTTCCCAGTGAAGGTCGATCTACGGCATGGGTGTGTAATGTCCCCGTGGTTGTTTAATTCATTTATGGATGGGGTGGTTAGGGAGGTAAATGCAAGAGTTTCGGAGAGAGGGATGAGTATGCAGTCTGTTGGGGATGAGGGGGCCTTGGAAGTGAGTCAATTGTTGTTCGCTGATGATTCAGTACCGGTGGCTGATTCGAGTGACAAACTGCAGAAGTTGGTGACTGAGCTTGGAAAAGTGTGAAAGGAGAAAGGTGAGAGTAAATAAGAATAATATTACGGTTATTAGGTTCAGCAGGGTTAAGGGACAAGTTAGTTGGGATGTGAGTTCGAATGGAAAAAAAATTGGAGGAAGTGAAGTGTTTTAGATATCTGGGAGTGGACTTGGCAGGGAATGGAACCATGGAATCGGAAGTGAGTCATAGGGTGGGGATGGGGGGCGAAGGTTCTGGGAGCGACGAAGAATTTGTGGAAAGAGAGAACATTATCTCGGAAAGCAAAAATTGGTATGTCCGAAGTAATAATTGTTCCAATAATATTATATGGTTGCGACGGAGAAGGGTGGATGTGTTGGAAATGAAATGTTTAAGGACAATATGTGGTGTAAGATGGTCTGATCGAGTAAGTAATGTAAGGGTAAGAGAGATGTGTGGTAATTAAAAAGAGTGTGGTTGAGAGAGCAGAAGCGGGTGTGTTGAAATGGTTTGGATATATGGAACGAATGAGTGAGGAAAGGTTGACAAAGAGGATACATGTGTCAGACGTGGAGGGAACATGGAGAAGCGGGAGACCAAATTGGAGGTGGAAGGTTGGAGTGAAATGGATCTTGAGTGGTAGGGGCCTGAACATGCAGGATGGTGAAAGGCGTGCACGGAATAGAGTGAAATGGAACGATGTGGTATACTGGGTCGAGGTGCTTTCAATGGACTGATCCAGGGCATGTGAAAAGTCTGGGGTAAATCATGGAGAGGTCTGTGGGACCTGGATGTGGATAGGGAGCTGTGGTTTCGGTACATTACACATGACAGCTTGAGACTGAGTGTGACGGAATGTGGCCTTTTTCGTCTGTTTCCTGGCGCTACCTCGCTGATGCAGGGGGTGGCGAGGCTATTTCCTGTGGGAAGAGGTGACATCGGAAATGGATGAAGGCGAGCAAGTATGAATATCTAAATGTGTATATACATATGCATGTATATGTATACATATATGTATATGTTGGTATGTATATGATGTATTGCGCATATATGTGCAGGTATGTATATATGTATGTATGAGAGTGGATGGATCTTTCTTCATCTGTTTCCTGGCGCTACCTCGCTAACGCGGGAAACAGCGATCAAATATAATATATATATATATATATATATATATATATATATATATATATATATATATATATATATATATAT
>JAYMFT010204728.1:0-11614 GCA_038088735.1 Panulirus argus | reverse complement strand
ATATATATATATATATATATATATATATATATATATATATATATATATATATATATAAATATATATATATATATACAGTAAACTGCATGTTCCATGGTAGAAATCCACCACATCAGGTGTTTACAATTCACCAACTTTCAACACCCAATACACACACACACCTCTTGACCCTTTCGTTCTGCCATGGCGGCTACAGGATCCATAAAGGTCTGTGATGTTTGTTGTTGGGTGAAATGTATACACCTGGTGAGGTGGACGTCCTCCGTGGAGCTGCCAGGGCTCCTGCTGAAGTACGACCACCCTTGAATGAAATCATCACGGACGAGTGTGTAATCGTCATATCATCACTATGAAGCGGGAGCCCCATAGGTAAGGTGTTGCCTCTTAGCGCCTCCTCAGCCTTGCCGTAGAAGGCTGGTTGACTGGATGGCACGTTGAAGCGGCCCTCGATGTCACCGAGTACCCTTTCCAGCAGAGAACACCCTCGGAAGGAGTGATCACCCTTCCTATCTGTGATCACCCTTCTCAGCAGTGATCGTCATTCTCACCAGTACTTGACAGAAGAGTGAGGGGTGAATTGATCATAGCCTTTAGGTTTTTAAAACAGTTTGATGATGTAGACACAGCAGTGATCACCCTTCCCAGCAGTGCTGCCCGTCCCTAGCAGTGATCACCCTTCTCAGCAGTGCTCCCCATCCCTGGCAGTGATCACCCTTCCCAGCATAAATCACCCTTCCTAGTACCAATCATCCATCTTTTCACCAAGCACCCTTCCTGACACCGATCACTCTCCCTGTTGGCAATCACTCCACCCAGTACCGACTACCCTTACTGCCAGTGATCTCATCTTGTTCCCTCGCTTAGCTCATTAGTGCCGTTCCCTGCCTCCAGACACGTGATCCTCCCTTTCCTAGGCACTGCTGCTGTCCCATCCGGCGCTGCTCGACCTCTTCCCATCTCTGCCAGTCTCCCTCCCAGATCAGTCTTCCTTCAAGCACTGTCAGTCTCCCTTCCAGCGCTGCCGGTCTACCGCCCAGCTCTACCAGTCTCCCCAAACACTTGCGCTATCGCTACCCAGCACTACATGTCTCTCCCTCAGCCCAGCCAGTCTCCCTCCCAGTATAACCGATCTCCCTCTCAGCACTCTCAGTCTCCTTCCCAGCACTTCTAGCCACCCCCCCCCCAGCCCTGTCAGTCTCTTCCCCCAGCAGCCTTGTCTTATAGAAGTATAACTTTCTACCCTAGGAGCTCCCCCTCTTGCTCCTCCTCCTCCTCCCCCTAGTGGTGGTAGTTATGGTGGTGATGACACTGGGGAGAAGGGCTGCGCTTGCGGGAGAAGAGGGGAGGGAACCTATATCAAAATTCTTGGTGTTATAATCCATGACTCTTAATCAGCCATCAGTAACGAGCAGCAACTGACAAATAAGCAATTAGTGTCGCCAGGGGGACACGGCTTGTGGTCCTCGCGTGCTCCTTCAGTGCTCCGCGTGGGACCGTCTTGAAGGTCCTGGCCAAGGCGCAGTAGGAGGGGTGGGAAAGTGGGGGGGATGGGAAACAGGACGGGAGGTGGGAGGGTTGTTGAGGGAGGGAGTGAAGGAGGCAGGGGCGGGAAGGGGTTAGACGTACGTAAGTATGATGGACGTGATCTTTGTATATACCAGGCGAGGAGACAGCTGATTGTGTTGGTATATACCCAGTGAAGACTTGGTATATTCCTCGTGAAGGACAAGTGGTATTTGGCGTTACAGACTTGATCCACTTCAGTCCTTCAACTGTACAGCGGTGGTAATATACCTCATCACACATACAGCCGTACAGACACACTTACAAGGCACACGTCACCAGACACACACACACACACACACACACACACACACACACAATACTTATGTGTCAACCAGCAAACATGGGAAACTTAAAGTATGAAAACTTTGCTATTGAGTGGACTTACCAGAACACGTACTGATGTGTACGTTTTCTGGGGTAGTATAGATGTGTTGTTGTTGACTAATGATGCGGTGTGGGTTGTTTATGGTGTCAGCAGAAATGTGTTGAGACACCTGCTTACGGATATTTCTCTCTCTCTCTCTCTCTCTCTCTCTCTCTCTCTCTCTCTCTCACCGGAAAAAATGGGAACAACGGTGTTATAAATCTCCTGTTGGTGTAACGGCACAGGTCTACTGCTACTCCCACTAAGGCTTTGAATCTGGTCGAGACGTGGGTCACCGGTGTTTGTCCTCCGGGGGAGAGGAAGGAGTGAGTGAGTGTTTGACTTTAAAGGTAAAGGTTACCACCCCACGAACCGTCGTGTACACAGGGAGGGCCGGCCTGTTCCTCACGTTAAGAGCCGAAGAAGACTTGAGAGGGGTCTGGGTTCGTGACGTCTTAGAGTGCGGCTCACGGTGAGCCTTGAGGCTGGACCTTGTGTTTATTGTTCACTTCTTGTTAGCCAGGGGACTACTTAGGAATAGAACACACACACACACACACACACACACACACACACACACACACATACACACACACACATACACACACACACACACAAAACACTTGGTCTCTCTAAGTGTCTCTTCACAGACTCATTCATGAAGAGATGAGACGATTATTTTGAGGCTGTGCGTCACACTGACTCACTAAAAAGAATAAAAGATGAGGGGCGTTACCGGACTCAACGTGCAAGTGGTTACACCGGGACTGAGAAGTCGCCTTCGGTGCAGGAGTCCGCCATTTCCCTGCTCCTGCGTGAGAGTGCAGTCTTGAAGCTGCAGGAACGCCATGAAAAAGGCGTCCCGAAATTCCATAATGACATTAAAGATACGATGTATGTAGGCCCCTCAGAAGATAGTACATAATAACGAAGGTACGTAGGTGTCCACCCTGTAACTGATAGATAAACATACACTGATAGATGCACGTAAGGGCGTCGATAGATATACCTTTAGAAAACTCGCATCCAATGCTATGATTAACATTGATAGATATGTCTGATAAGTGTGGACATATGCATCATTGTCACCGATAGATATACGGTGGGGAGACGTCGGTGAGCTGGGAAGGGGAAAGAGTGGCAGGAGGAGGAAGAGGAGGAAGATGTAAAGATAAGGGGAAGGCGTAAGAAAGGTAAGGAGGGGGAAGAGGGAACGCTGAGAACATGAGGGAGGATATGAGGAGGGGGAGAAGGGGAGGGGAATGTGTCAGAGGAAGGAGGGGGCGGGGGGTCGTGTGCGTGTGTGTGTGTGTGTGTGTGTGTGTGGAGTAGGGTGGTGTTGGGGGTGAGGGGGAGGTGATGCCTGCTACTTAGACGTGACCTCAAGTGTGTCAGTCACGCCCTCTGAGACCACGCCAAGGGTATCGCGCTCCACACTCTCCCTCACCCACATCTCCGGTAGGGGGGATCACCAGCCTCCGGCGGGATGTCCGCCTGGCTTCATGAGACCTGCCTTCGGTTGGTGAGCCAAGCTAGTCTGTGGTTTTGGCTCGGTCGGACTTCGGACTTGGTGTGCCTGGCTAGCTGTGCGGCTCGGGTATGATTTCCTTACCAAGACTCCTCTCTCGATGTAGCGGCCTTTGCGAGGCCAGTGCAGCGAGACTGACCCCGGGTGACCTTAGCTTCGAGACTGTAGTCTAGATGCGTCGAGTCTGACGATAAATCTAGTTGGACTTACAACTAGCCTTAATTAAGGGAGCCTCATTGGCAGGCCGACCGGTGGTGCAGCTCCTCACCACCGCCGCTCCCACCTCGGTATGAAGATGACATTCGCAAGCCAGTGCCTCCCAAGGAATCTCTAATGGGATTATTGGCACGGGCAGACATTGTTCGGGGTCCCGACACAGGGGAGGGGAGTCGATGGCTCATAGCCAACTCAGCTGTTCAGGCCGTAGGGTTGTTATGAATATAGTAGACGAGTGCACACACACACACACACACACACTCAGAGTATATATATAAATATGCTTGGCTCTAACGCTGGTTCCAGTGCTTGTGATCGGTGCCTCGCTATATAATCACAAAAAAGTGTCTCACCTGACAGTTTCACGTCAGTAGTTTTCTATACTGTCAGTTGAGGGAGAAAGTTTACTTCCATATATATTATTGTGTCAGTGTGAAAATATTGGCTTGTATATTTTGCACGGTAACGGCAAGCACTTGAAATATCGCAGAGCGTTTGTACACGTACAAGATAAGCTTTTGCATGTTCCCTACTGTGATACGGACGGGCTTGAGATGGGTCAGACGCACAGTTGCTCATTGAACCTAGGTGGTGGTAAGTTTATTATGGCTGTCTTTTTGTTATATATTTTTTTAAAGACTTTCTTGCCTGTGTATACATAGACAAAGTATTTCCGTGCTGTAAGTCCCAATTTATATTTTGTATTATACAATACGACGGGAGAAATATATTAGACTACGCTCTGTCTCGGTTCTGGGAAAGTGACAGATATGCCCAGCGTGAGCTGCTGCTGGCATGGGGGGTGGGGGGGAGGCGTGGCAGGTGTATAGGTTATAGAGCGTGAAGGTTGTATGGTGGCCTGCGTGCGTAAAAGAGGCCACCTGTAAGGCAAACACAGGTGTGGTCTGTTGCCTGTAGAGGAGCTTCATGGGGTTTAGATAGGCCGGTAAGGGCTAGGGAGACTGGGAGGTTACCCGTTGCAGCAGGTGAGTTCCCACGACTCCACCAGGAAGTGTGCGCCGGGGTTCTCACCACCCACGTTCGCCAACGCTGCCACCGGAGGGAGGGCGGTGTCTTGTCTACTGCTGCTGCCTCTCTTATTGCAGCGAGTTTTGCTCCTTCACTTCAAGAATTACAGTTGATGTATATTTTTCCCTTTCAGCTTCATCGCCACCTCTCTCTGTACTGTTGAGCTTGCTACTGTTCCCTGTTGAATGATGATACTGTTGCTTGTGAGAGTGGAGGTTTTGCTAACTGCTGTTGCTGCTCCGCTGTCTTTGGCTTGATGCTACTCTTTTTATGTTTGAAACGGGAAGTATCAGCTGTTAAGTCTGATTCTTCTCGTTGCCACTGCGTCAGCTTTTACTGTTACGACAACAGTTACTTCTTGCTGATAGTTCTGTCTCGTCTGCTACCCCCACTCTACCTTCTCCTCCTCCCCCCATCACCCCTCACACCCCGGCCTCTGGTGATGGCGCTTGGAAGACTTCATTAATAATTACTTTTATCATTCGTATGTTTTTCCTCCCACAGGTGAGGAAAGACGAAGTCCTGCACGACTTGAAGCGACCATGTTGACTTTCTCTACACACATGAGCAGTAATGTATGTATAATAGTGGTGGTTGAAGCTTCAGACGACAACAGATGTGTGGATGGATTGCCTTGCTATGTGGGTTCAGGATCATGGTGGTGTCGCAGACGTTGAGAGGGATGACGCTGGAGGCAGAAAGAGAGAAGACAACAAAGAATTAATGACGTTTGAATAAGTGCAAGACGAAGGTATCTAAAGGCAAAGAAACAACACACACACACACACACACACACACACACACAGAGTTAAGCAGCAAAATAATTGTTTCCCTCTAGTTAGCCTCTCAATGAAAAACATTTTTGAGACGTACAGACGGTCACAATGCGCTGCATTATCAGGTTTCGCTTGTCTTGTGTTTCTGAAGCTTTTGCCAAAGTAAGATTGATAAACATTAGCCAGCCCTTAGCCTTTCACCTGCCCTTGTCTTTTCACGACCCGTCCCCATCTCGACCCTTGATCTCAGTAAAGTACGGGACCATTGAAGCACGTAAATCAATAAAGCCCAGAACACGTAATACTTACTGTACAACGCACACGTATATGTAAATGAGCCTATACGCTCACAGTCACTCACGGACCGACCTGTGTCACTAATGATACCCCGAGAACACACATACACACTCCTGTGCCAGTAATGGCGCCTTGAGAACATACAACCGGTCTGTGCCAGTTATAGCACCCTCGAGAACGGGCTGTCATTGACTAAGGAGCCCGTGTTCAGCCTGACTCGGCAAGTCCTTCCAGACAAACTAGAACACTAGCAGACTCTTTGCGTATATTTGTGTTAAGTGCCTGTGATTCAGCCTGTCCTATTTTGGGGAACTAGTAATAAACTCATTTCTTATAAACGGGATGATTTATTCATGATGCAACGAGGGAGTTTGAGAGTTGAAAACGTTCGTACGTGGATGTGACATGTACTTGCGGTGTGACCTGACGCATGCACCTAGTGCGGTTTGAGAAATGCAGGACTTAATAACGTTAGGCTGTCAATACTTGTTCGAGTAGTGATGATGAGCAATACATGTTGTGTATACGGATGATCATAAGCTATGATCATTATCATCACCCACTTCTTCGAGTAGTGATGATGAGCAGTACTTCTTGGTGTACACGAGTGATCATAAGCTATGATCATCATCGTCACGCATTAATAACACCGCCTTCATTACCAGTGTCCTTGTCATATATCCCTTATCGTTATCATCGTTACCACTGACATCAACTCCATTCCCCATCATCATCACTACGATATCACTCGTATCTTTATAGCCGCTGATGAAACAACCCTGAGCCCTGGACTTTCTGGGAACAGGTCGGCCACACCAGTGGATAAGATTGCGATTTTCTAATCGTCAAAGTTCCTGTTGTGGTGTTCGCTTCAGTCGCGTTCGTTCCTGTCTGTCTGGAACGGAATCGTAGGGATGATGTGGCCTAAGTCCGTACGGCTTGGTATATGCGGATGGTGCCGCAAAGTACTAGAACAAGTGGTCGGGCACGGAAACCCAGGGGAATGCTGCCCCTCTCTCTCTCTCTCTCTCTCTCTCTCTCTCTCTCTCTGTATGTGATGGCGTCACACAACGTCTCTCACCTTGCCCTTCAAGACCCTCTCTCTTACTCTCCACCGTTCGCGAGCCTTTCACCTCTCTTCTCCCACCTTGTCTCTCAAAACTCCCTTTACCCTTCCACTCCTCCTCACACCTCACTCTTTACGACCCTCTCTCATCTGCTCGCACGCCCGGCCCTCACGACCAATATGCTTCATGCCCTCTTCTCTCTCTTTCCCTCCTCCCCCTCATCCACCTCCCCTCCATCCATCACGACCCCCCCACCCCCTCCACGCCACACAGTACACGACCCTCCTACACACGTACATATATATATATCGCTTCACAGACGGGCTCAGTCGACACTTTAATGTTGCTGTGGTCCGACTTGGGCTGTGGATCATTGATACCCCGGTCAGTTTGCTCGTCCTTTTCATTTCGAAGTGTAACTCTCTTGCCAACAGAATTGTTCCTCACACACACACACACACACCTGCAGCGTTGACGACTTTGACTTCGTAAAATCAGAGAAGGTGGAGATAGTTCCTACCGAAGGTTTCATCATCCTCAGCGATGTTCCGTCCCATCTCGGTCACCCGTCGTGGAACTTGCTGTATGATACAGTCACTGTAGCCTGGGGTAGGAGTAGGCCGCTGACTAGCCGCCCTCGCGGCAGAAGTCTAAACCAATCTCTCAACCGACTCCTAAATCCCAGCCTTCATGAGTACATTATTCTGGTCTTCATGCCCACTTCATCACACCTCCTCATGACCCCATTCTACTCACTCACTCCCTCTCCCCAACCCTCCTCCTCCTCCTCCTCCTCCTCCTCCTCCCCGAGCCATTCCTACCGCGCCTTTGGCGGTGTTGGGGTGGGCGTGGGCGTGCGGGTCCGCCACAAAGGACGACTTGCTCGCATGCCGCCACCACCACCACCGTCTTGGTTCCCACGCTAGGCAGTCAAGATGAACAGACTACCGTTCCGCTGAACGCCTCCCGCCCACCACCACCTCGCGACGGGCCACCCGCTCAGGCACCCACCGCTACACACACACACACACACATACACACATAGCCGCCCACCCGCCTTTCACCACACGAGGGGGCTATTTACCAACGTACTGCCGAAAGTGGGACCGCCCGTCCGCCCACCACACCCACCCACACACTCACTATCACGCTCTCCCCCCACCCGGGGGCCGTTCATCAACCGTCCTCTGCAATGGAAGCCGCCCATCTACTGCTGCCGCCCTGGGTGCCACCCATTCACTCATTAACTCACGGGGGACGCCTCACTTGCCCGTCAGCATCATGAACACCCATCCATCGTGGCGGGGGGAGCCGCTTCCCCCAGTTGCATGCCCGAAGCTGTCTGCCCACCCGCCACCCAAGGTGGATCGCCCACCCACACCAACATGAGGAGGCACACACACACACACACACACACACACACACACACACACACACACACACACCGCCAACCCAGTGGGGTCACCCACTACTGGCAGGGAGGCCATTACCCCACCCACCGCTGCGGTGGGCTGCCCACTCATCATCACCTCGGGAACCGGAGGAAGGGAGAACAGCCCACCCAACCATCATTGCTTCAGGTGGGAGGGGAGACGGGGGGTGGAGATTACAGGTTACCAATCTTTCATGGGAGGGGAGAGAGAGAGAGAGAGAGAGAGAGAGAGACTTCATCCCACACACCTCCTGAAACTGGGAGCGCTCTTCCCCACCTAGAGACCTGGGGGAAGGGGAGGGAGCACCCACTCAGTACAGCACCCGGAGCTGCTCAATACACCCACACCCACCACGACGCCCTTCAGGGATCTGTGAAAGTGACGACACATCCTTGTTAGAAGTAAAAAGCGAGAGCAACTGAGCGTGTGTCGCTGAAGTGCTTGATAGTCGGAGGCGTGGGCAGTGATTCTTTTGTGGCGCCGATGTTGGCACTGGAGAGGAGGAAGGTGGCTGTGGTGGTGGTGTTGGCACAAGAGGGAAGTAAGTGGTGGTGGTAGCCTCTAGCACGTTACTTGAGAGTCCCTTTCTAACAGATGGGTGACACCGGGAGCGAGAAGTCACTCTTGACGAGGCTTTTGCATCGTCCGTCGTCAGGGGACGGAGAAGGAGTGTACAGGTGGGTTTGTACACTACCACAGATGGGTGACTGGAAGGCCCACCTGTGCACCAGGAACCCAGAGGGTTCACATCACATCGATAGAGGGCGGAGCCACCGTTGATGGCGTTAGTTTGGCTCAGGGCAAAGCACGTTATGGATAGAGTACACGGATATTACGCTTCGTAAAACAGTCAAAGATTTCTCGATTAAAGTGGTGCCTTGAGGTCTGAAAAAACACTTCAGTTTAGGACTTGGGTCGTGTCATAGTTTCTTGCGACTTGCCACACGTACCTGTTCCCTATATGTATTCTGGCGACCACAGTATTGCATTGTACTCCGTTGTGGTTCCTTCCCTTGGGCCGCCGTCTGGCGTAGTTTGCTTTCCTCTTATTATCATGGTCGTGCAATTGGTCCCCCTCCCCCCAGCAAGAGTTATACGTGACTTGCCGTAGGAATGAGTCTTAGTAACAGCACCTACTTTGTTCTGCTGAACCCCAGCTGTTCCTTGAGAAGTGAGCAGTGTTTGATGTAGCGTTCATGGTAGTCGCACCAAGAAAGGGATGACAGAAGGGATTTTTAAGAGGAGTTGCAGTAAGAGATTGATGACAGAAGGGATTTTTGAGAGGATTGCAGTAGGAGAGGGATAACAGAAGGGATTTTTGAGAGGTGCTGCAGCAATCACCGCTGCAGGTAGCCCGGTTCACCACACAGTGTCCTGGGGCAACTTCCCGAGCTCACGTGAGGTGGTTCCTCTCACCCACAGCGCACCCAGTCCCCGAGCCACTTGCTGCCCTCTCTTCACGTTACTTTCCATCCGAGATTAACATGTCCTTTTCACCGGACTAGCCCCTTCGGGAGGGGCCCCCGGGGCAGATGCAAGATCGGAACGGGTTTATTCTGCGTCACTGCTGGCGGAAGAGGTGAGCGTGGAGGGCTGGACCTGTTGACCCTCAGCAGCGCCATCCAACCAGCCAGCCAACCAACCAGCCAGCCAGCCAGCCTTCCCCTGACTGACTACATCTGCTGCCTCTTTCTGTGGCATCAATCCTTCTCACATCGAGCTGTCGTCTTGTATCGCCCCTTGCCTTGTCGGAATCACCGACACAAACCCCTCACCCAAATATTTCAGATTCATCGATGCATATTCAAGGTGTCATTCTTTGCTGTGTAAGCACCGGGCTGTATATATAAGGTATTTAGCAGTCAGGTCCCCAGATCATCATTATCTTTCCCCCGCGGACCGTCATTACCTACGGCTCGTCTCACGAGAGAGGTGGAGCGAGGCGGAGGCCGAGATTCCGGCCGCGTGTCTAGTGGTGCAGAAAATGCTGGCGTCTTCCTGTGAATACTAATGTCTCGATGCGAGGTTGGGGTGGACGTGTGCCGTGCCTCACACGTGTCGTGGTGGCCCTGGCCAAGGGGCTCCAGCACCGGCCTCCCTGGGTCACCGAGTATACCCGCCAGCAGGATTTATAGGTCAGGCTCAAAATGTGTTCTCTCCAGCCAGGTTGAAACATACACAAGTACACCGGGCAGGATTTATATGAATCCTGTTCAAAGCTAACTTGTATACAATACTGTGACAGACACAAGAAAGGCTCTTTACTTTCTGTTCGGGAGTTCCAAATGCAGTATACAACTGTAGTGGCTTGGCAGAGTCTATCTAGTGTGTGGGGTTGGTGAGGAAGGCCTGGCGCTTGTGACTCGCACTGTGTGTCGTGCGGTACTTGTGCTTGTACCGCGGCAAGAGGAAAATCAAAGTACCCAAAGAAAGACTACCAACTCCTGGTGGCCTCATTGTTAGGCCTGTCAGCGAGGGCCATGTCCCTTGGACATGCACGTACCCTCTCAGGATCGGGAATTTCCTGCTGCACTTATGTGCGTGTCATGTGCATGAGGGTGAGGATGTGTGAGGACCGCTGCTTGAACCCAAATCCTTTACCCCTAGGGCGTCTCCTCGTGTAACTTTACGGTCGTGCCTGTCTGTGTTAAGTGTGAGTTCGTGGGTACGTCGTTACCTCCATGGTGATTGGAGTTCGTCTGTGTTTACGTCCCGTCTTGTTCTTCCGAAGTGTCAGTCATGGATGTTTATGTTTATGAGTGAGTTGCGTGTGAGGCCAAGCGCTCGTGTGTTTATACGTACCAGCGTATGTGTTGTTACATGCGTTTGTTTAAATCCCTTCTTTTTTTTTTTTTAAACCCCGTCTTTGAGCATGACGGTAAACTACCCTTGAGCACAGAGGTAAGACGACCCCCCTTTGGGTATGGTGGCCTGGTAACTTTGGCCATGCCCGTGGTAGTTAGGTCATTTCACGTCGTCATGCCCAAGAGTCATACCGCCGAGATGAGAGTGTGCAAGGTTTGCCTGTGCACGCTGCTCGCACCTGCTTATGTGTATGTGTGACCTCGAGAAGTGGACTTCGACGAGGCTCCTGCCTACTTCAGCGGACAGGTAATAGTACAGTGTCATCGAGGAACTTCTTGCCCTGAAAGAAGCCCGCCTTGTCCTGCTACCGCGTGGAGCGCAACCTCGAAGCTGAAAGAGTCTCATGCAAGAGTGTTTAAGGTAATAATGATACTATTGATATCGAGTATACACTAGCGCTCGTGTGTATATATATATATATATATATATATATATATATATATATATATATATATATATATATACGCGTATTT
>JAYMFT010204717.1:0-11614 GCA_038088735.1 Panulirus argus | reverse complement strand
ACAAATTTTTGAGAAAGTGAAAAACATGTCTTTTGAAATGAGCCAGGTCATAGTTATTGGGAAAGACATGAGAAGGTGGGGGTAGTGTGGCTTTAATCTACCGCGGCTCTGATGTTGTGACAAATATGTCAGATGGACAGAAGAATGTATATATAACACGGTTTGGGATCGAACCTTTGGCAGGGCGTCTGGCTTCTTCGGCCACGTAGATGTTAAAAGACACACACACTAGATTTCTAGTGTTTTACCTTGTGTCCTAACCTCATCTCAGTGGGGGTAGCGTAGCTTTATTCTACTTCAGCCCTGATGGTGTGTCAAATATGTCGAATGGACAGACGAATGTATATATAACACAGGTTGGGATCGAACCCTAGGATGGCTCCTGGCTAGCTCGGACATGCAGAGGTTAAAAGACACACACACTAGATTTCTAGTGTTTTCCCATGTTTCCCAACCACATTTTGGTAGGGGTAGCATGGCTTTAATCTAACGTGGCTCCGATGTTTTGACAAATATGTCGAATGGACAGACGAATGTATATATACCACGAGTCGGGATCGAACCCTGGTATTGTAGGTAAAATCATATCCTACGTGGAACAACAGTCTGACCAATAATGCACAGCTTGGTTGTAGAGGACACAGATCATGCCTTACATGCAATAGATATTATATTTCTGGACTTTCCAACAGCATTTGGCAAGGTCCACCATGTTAAATTGATGCATAAAGTCCAGGCTACGGGAAATTCTGGTTACATAGGAAACTGGATTGAAGCTTGGTTACTTGATAGGAGGCAGAGCGTCATAATGAAATGTGAATCATCACCATAGTCACCCATTACTTGTGGGGTCCCTCAGGGATCCATCCCTGGGCCTATACATTTTATCATTTATATTGATGATATTGATATAGGGCTGAATCCTTTAGAGTCCAAATTTAGATGATACAAAGATTAACAATGCCATATTAACTGAAGAAGCTAGGTTAAGATTACAAGGGGATCTAGATGAAATTGCTGGATGGTCTAGAAAATGGCAAATACATAAAACATCAATAAATGTCAGCCATTATAAGTAGGAAACCTCTGCAAAAGATTTGATTATAAACTGATGGGCCACAAGATATAGAACACCCCATGTTTGAGGGATATAGGGGTCACTGTTTCCAACAACTTCAGAATCTCACTGCACAGCAATGAAGCTGCCAAGAAAGCAAATAGAATGTTATCATTTATTAACAAACTTTTCATGCAAAAGCATGAATTTGATATTGCCACTGTATTTAAGTCCATTTAGACTCCACCCTGAATATGCAGTTCAGTTCTATGCCCCCCACTTAAGCTAGGATATTCTTAAATTGGAAGCAGTGCAGTGAAGAACAAGAAAATTGATTCCTTCCTTGCGTAACAAAGCATACGAGGACAGATTGTGAGAATTGAACTTGTTCTCTCTAAGCAAGAGGTATCTCCGAGGCAGATTAATGCTATGTTAAGAACACACAGAAGATAAAGGATGCAGCAGTGTCAATATTGAAAATTTCTTTAGAGTAGCATCAGCATTATCAGCAAGAGGAGATGGACTAAAACTTAGAGGACACTGACACAGTATGGACTGTGCGAAATATTTCTTTACCAACAACATAATTGATATGTTGAATAAGCTCCCAAAACATGATCAGAGCAACAGTCTTCATATCTTGTCACTCTCTGGTATTGAATAATTCATTTAATCAATCATCATAAGTGTAGTGGTGTATTATGCTACCTTTTCAGCCACTGATCTCTCCCTGGTCATGCTATGGTAACATACCAACATTGATTAACCCATGTCACCTGGATTGTATTTGTACAATTGTATTAATGTACATTTATGAAATACACATACATTTACATTTATACTTATTTGTAAACTGCAGTTTAATAATTTATTTAACAGGTTACCAGTCTTTTTTTTCTTTGGCTTCTGTTCCAGAACACACTTGGTATCATATTATCTTTAGCGGGTACTTAGCTTTGTAGAGATGAGAAAGAGTTCTCCGCTGTGGATGTTTGTGTAGTTCAGATTTTAAAGTGTTTACTTCATCCATGATAATTCATTAGATGTTCATTGAAACTTCTAAATAGATATTTTTTGTTTTGAATGGCTCTTGCTTTCTGGGTCATTTTCACAAGGAAACCAGATTGAGGAAATTTCTCATTTTGTAGTTTGTTTGTACCATGAACATGCCAGAGTGGAGCACTGCTTACTCCAGCCATTTGCCATACATATCAACTACATTGAATAACTCAGTTCTAAAAGCTCACTGAAATTGAGAGTAAATACAAAAAGTCAATTTAAAAAGATAAACAGTTACAGGATCCAAAGGGAAGATAGCTGCTTTCTGTGGTTGGAGCTCATTGCTCTAGGGTCCGTGACATTACCACCTATAATTGAAAGACTGGCACATGCTGCCATAAATTTCGTTGTGAAGAGAGATTGTAGCTAATTTTTTTATTCATTTATGGAAGATAAGTTAAAGATTGGCACTGATATTGTCCTTTACATCCTAATGAGCATGCTTTTCATGAAAAACCCCAAGATTTCACATTTTTCAGGTTGCTTGTAAAAATGTATCTAACCTTACAATTTCGAAGTTATTCATGTAGCAATGAAAATAATCACTTCAGAAGTACTTTTTAGTCCACTGCTGTCACTGCAAGAACATGTAGAATTTTTGTAAATGTTGGAGCTCAATGAACTTAAAAGTGTGAGAATAAGGCCTAAGTGTAAAGTGAGTTCTAACATCACTTTACAAGGCAAGTGAAATGGCATGTTTAGAAACTGTCCAGGGATCTTTCACAGTCCATATTAATATGGTAAAGAAACTTTATTGGGTATTCTTATTCTTGTTGGATTGCTGTAACTGAGAGAGATGGGTATGGAAGCACATTTAACAACAACAGTTGTGCTTTATTGGTTAAGGTATATAGGGTGAATTAACCTTGGAGCAATGAGTTACTGGAGGTGCAGGATTATGGTGAAGAAGGAGAGGTTCAAGTGAGGTAGATTGAATAAAAAGAAACAGGCTTGGCAGGGATCCCACAATGCTGGTAAGGATGTGAGGTGAAGCAGGAGCATATGGGAGAAGTTTATGGCTGCTGATTCTATGTGGAACTTCTTTAGGAGGTGGGTGTGGCAAGTATGATGGCCCTTGGAGTGTGTAGCGGTTACAATGTGTGCTTGGGTTGCGGGAGTGCTGTGGACTTGGCCATAGGTCCCTTTTTGTAATAGCTGCTGCTCATGATGGGCAGAGGCAGGGTCCCATATAGTCTTGCCAAAGATGGACTTTGAAGATGAAATACCACTAGGAAACATGCCAGGAAGATGGAATGTCTGAAGTCATGTTGGGACTTATAGTGATGAAGGAGATGCCCAAGGGTGGCTGTCACATGGCCAGGACTTCAGTTACCAGAGTGGTTCACTTGTTGTCTAGAGTGAGTCAACTCCTGACTGCTGTCCTGCAGTGATCCCTGGGTATATAAGAGGCAGGAAGTGCATGTCATGAAGGCAGTTTGAGAGAAGTTATTTTCAAATGTAATTGGAGATGTCACAGCTGAATTTCATTATCTTTGAGCTCTCTTATGCAAATAGACTGAATGGCTCTTCTCATGGAAAGGGTCGGGTCATTCATTTAATGGAATAATTACAGTGGCAGCCTTTGACCTACTACTGCTGAACATGGAGTATGGGTGTCATGGAGTGATACTATGGGTGCAGCCATAGATTGGACTGCCAAGCTCATTTCTCTGGGAATTCATAGTTCTGATGAGGTAACATGCAGCAACCTACCATCACGTCAGGTTGCTGACACTTTATAGGGCAATACTGGGAAACTCTGAGTTCCTACTGTACTAAATTACTGGGAATGATGGAAATCACAGGCTATTCTCCCTGAGTGCAGACAGGAGAGGTATATCATCATCTACATCTGGAAAAACGTTGAAGGTATGGTTCCCAACTTACATTTGAAAATATCACCCTTCTGGCACAACAGGAATGGAAGACTTTGTAAAATGATTTCTCTGAAATCCAAGGGTGCAATAGGCACCAAAAGAGAGAACACCTTAAATGTTTGGATGCACAGTAGAGAAGGTTAAGAGTACAATGGACAAATATGAACAAAGTGTACCAGACCACCCAGGCTGTGGAGTCTGTGTAGGCCTGAGGGCTGCTGCTTCCAGCAGCTCAGTCAGTCAGTGACCCATTCAGCAGCCTGGGCCCAGCTCGGGCAGTTGGGGTAAAGACCTCGGAAGACTCTACAAGGTATTAACTAGGAGTTACCATTGCTCACACTTTATCTTAGATTTTACCTACACAAAATTTTGATTTCAGGTTATAATGTTTTCCTCTGAAAATATGCTGTAATGAGTGTTGTATTCAATGATAATGTTTCCATAACAAAATACAAAAGTTGGTAAAGTTACCAGCCTAGTAGTGTCAAGGTGAGGTGGGCATAGGCAATGCTGCTTCTACTTTAGCCAGAAAACCATCTCCTGTCCATTTTTGGCCAAATTTTGATGCTGAAAAAGTCAGTTTTATAAAATTGCTCTCCACAGAACCCAAAGACAAATCATGATCATCAAATAATTCAGGATCATCTTTTGCTTGGTGCTCTAAATTCCTTCGAAGAAAACTCATGAAAATATACTCTTAATGGTATGGCTGGAGGATTATGGACTTTGGGGAGAAATTATCATGCATTTCCTCTTTAGCTGCCACCAAGGCTGATGTACTGCCTTGAAATTGAGGTGTGAAACTTGATGTAAAAATATCTGTCTGTAGGCATGCTCAGCTTGTGCAAATATCCATCTGAATGCATTAAGTGGTTAAATATCATATTACTGTGCTGGACATGCCTTACATGTATGGTAGATTTTACATAACATAATTTGATGTTAATTCTTTGTGTATCTGCTTACAACATAATGCTGTGGGGACCTTTCTTTCCATATAATACTATTATCTGCTATGGACAGCATGTGCCAATGATGGAAAAACTACCTTACATATGTCCTGACTTTCCCCAAATGATAAAATGTTTTATTCCCTCTTTCACTAGGTTACAAGAACTGAGCATTAGTAACTCAGAAGAAAGCCCAGATTACACTGATATTGAATTGATACAACATATTAATGTTGATGTCCACAGACTCGTCAAGCTCCTAAATGGTAAGTACATTGTTGTATTGTAGGTTCCTGTTGTTATAAATGGATGCCATTTGTCAAGGTTTTGGGTATTTAAGTTACTAATAGATAAATATTTAGGGTTATTCATACATAGATCAACAGGTTTTGATTTATGCCATAAACAGAGGAAGCATAAGTATCATATTTATATCATGATGTGATACTTTTGATAGTTAATGCTTATTTTATCGGGTTTTTGGAAGAACACTTGATAAAAATGTTCTTGGGAAGATGCTATAGGGAAGTGGATTATAAAAGGTAAAGAAAAGATGTTTTGATGAGAAAAGTTAGATAAAATGAGTGCAAATGGGAATGGGAAGGGATTATTAGGACCATATGGTAAATGCACCCGCTCCTCATTAGTTTGGATATATAACATATATTGTATGCTAAATTTGCTCTCAGATTGAATTCATCATAATTAATCATCTCTGATTAAAGATCTTATTTGATGAGCTTATTTTTTAAAGTAATAATCACTTTCATCATTCTTTGATGATAAGTTAAGTTTTTTAGCTTTCTCAGTGTCATTGCTACAAACATATGACAGGACTAGAGCAAAGTTCACTTAGGTGCTACATAAGTCCCTTTCCAACCACTAGGGTTACATTCCTGGAATACTCCAGAGTTGGCTAAAACAGTAGATGGCAAGATATGGGGCATATTGGAAATAGAGGTTTAGGGGCAGTGACCCTTGATTGAAATATATGGTTTAGAAATGTCTTGGGAGTAATGTCGGGTTGGTGAAAGGACAGGAGCAAAGGAAGGAGTAGCACTACTCATGAAGCAGGAGTTGTGGGAGTGTTTGAGTTTAAGGAAGTAAATTCTAGATTGATTTGGGTAAAACTGAAAGTTGATGGTAGGAGATAGGTGATTATTGGTGCTTATGCACTTGGTCATGAAAAGAAAGATTATGAGATGCAAGTGTTTTGGGAGCAGCTGAGAGTGTGTCAGCAGTTTTGGTGCACAAGACTGGGTATTAGTGATGGGTGATTTGAATGTGGAGGGGAGTAATGTGGCACTTAAAGGTATAATTAGTGCGCATGGGATATTCAGTGTTGTGAATGAAAATGGTGAAGAGCTTGTGGATTTGTTTGCTGAAAAAAGACAGGTGATTGGGAATACCTGGTTTAAAAAGAGAGATGTACACAATTATATGTATTAGTAGAAGATATGGTCAGAGGGCATTATTAGATTACATATTATTTGATTCGGTAGTAGGTTGTTGACAACAGCCGCCCATGTTGGTACTGTTGCCCTGACTGAGGAGTGTTTAAGTAGTGCTCAGAACCATCTTATACTCTCCATGTCAGGATTGCTGGTCTTACTTTTGTCAAATCAGAATGGGACTACAGGGTTAGCCCTACCATCTTCTTACAAACACCATACACCCACTCAGACCTTGCTTATTATTATTACATTTTTTCACATAAGTACTCTTGAAGTAATTTTGTTTGCTCATATATTAGATAGTAGGTAGTAGTTGGTAGGCAGCCAAGACCAGGGAGCTATTCTACCAGTACTACCCGCCTTGGTATTGGGAGGGTTAGTGACATCTGCTTAATGAGCCAGCTCTTCAGTGGTTGTTAAGTTGCACTCCTCTGACCCAGGTAGTTGTCTTTTCTTTCTGCCTCACTAACACATAGACTACTTGCATTCTGTCATAGACTACTTGCATTCTGTCCACAAAAGTACAGTCTCTCCTTGTCATACATAACACTTCACTTGACAAGAGTTTACTCACACATCTCTTTTTTCATAACTCTAGATTTACTTGCAGTGAGCACTATGTGCTGGCCCTGCCTTTTGGCAAAATGGTAGGAGCAGTAGATGAAAGTAGTATGTAGGAACATTTAGGCAGGAACATTGGGTAGAAATTTCAGGTAGAAATAGTTAGAAAGAGCATTAGATAGAAGTAGTCAGTAGAAACATTAGGTAGGAGCCTCAGCAAACACTGCGTTAGAGTTGCCCTCTGCCGGTGGCTTGTTAAGGATGAGGCACTGTAGGCTAAGAAGCAGCACTAAAGCTTTTTAGTTATGGAGACTATGTTGCCATGGCCACCCCTTTGAGGGAGTTCCAATTGGAACTGGCTTCAGTGATATAGATAGAAAGATAGATAATATTCTTGCCAATTCCTGTCCACACAAACACTTACAAGTATCACCATGACAGAGTCCGTCAAATCTGTGGCCCCAAGTCCCCAGCATCAAGGAGTGCTGAGAATCGCCGGGTTTCTGCCTTACTCTACTGCAGATGAGAGGGAGGGCGCTGGCAGTCGTAGTACCGGCCCCTCCCCCACCTTCCCCTCTCTGTTAAACCTTCTTCTTTAGTAACCTCTCCTCAGTTGAACACCATCTGTCTAGTACCTTTCCTAATATCTTACTTCCGTCCAAGACACACTTATCTAAGGATGTTCTCACTAGTCCATTTTTCATATCTAACTATAACCTCCACTCACGATTCCAGTTCAGAGGTGGTGTTTGTGTTTATTCCAACATAACACACCTGTTGCACACCTCAAGGACCTTGAGTATCCAAACTTTGATGTTATGTGGCTTAAGGTCTCTCTCCCTACTACCACACTTTTCCTCTGTTTCACCCATTGCTTACCTAATTCTTTGCATTTTATATCCTTCTTCGAGTATTTAAACTCCTGCCATGAGACTATGACATCCTTTCACCCACAAGCCGAGATCCTCTACATCAGAGATTTCAACGTTCACCATAGGGAATGGTTGAATTTCTCCCATACGGATGGTGGGGGATTGAAGCCCATATGTTCTCCATTCTCAATGATTTAGAGCAAATTATCTCCCGTCCTACCCATGTTTCTGACCACTGTGACCACTCTCCTAATATTCTGGATTTTGTTTTTCACCTCTATTCCATCCTGTTGTAAATACACAGTTGCCCACAGTTGGTTCATCTGATCACACTCATAAATGTATCTATTCTAACAGCACCTCCCCCTTCAGCAGCCCCTTCCCAGTGTAAATACTGGCACCTGAACAAAGTTGACTGGAATAACTTCTGTAACTTCTTTACTTACTTTCCTTGGGTAAATTACTGTTTCTTATATGGTGATGCTTCTCTTCTGTCCCCACCAAACACATAGCAGAGGTTATTCATGTGGGAATGAAAGCATTTATCCCCTCTTCCTTGAAGACAAACTCTTCATCCAATCCATGGTTCAATCGTTCCTGTTCTGAGGCCATTCAGGCAAGGGATTAGGCATATTGGGCTTGGAAAAACTCTCTTACATCTGGCTCTCATTCAACTTTTATCACTATATGTAATCGCTGCAAGCACATTATCTGTGAGGTGAAGCGTTCCTTTATTCAAAGGAAGTGCGATGACTTCTCCTTGTCATCCACTGATAGGTGTTTCTGGTCTTTAACAAGGGGCATCTCTAACAACTTCTGTTGTCTAACTTTCCTTCAGTGTTCTGTTCTGATGGTACTATAGCTGTCTTTCCCATAGACAATGCAACTCTCTTTGATTCCCAGTTCTCCTCTAACTCCTCCTTGGATGACTCTGATATTCCTTCACCCCTTGATGCTCCTCTTACTAATCCTATGCCTCATCCTGTAATCTCTTTTTGGACTGTCCGAAAAGTGCTTCTTTCTCTGGACACAAGCAAGGCTTGTGGTCCTAATGACATCCATCCCCATGTACTGAAAGAGTTTGTCTCTGATCTTGCACCTGTGCTTGCTCATCTGCTCTGTTTCTGTGTAAAAACCAAAACTTTTCCTTCTCCGTGGAAGCATGCATTGATACATCCCATCCCTAAGAAGGGTGACTGTTCTGACCTCTCTAACTATCGTCCTATTGCTTTGACATTTACCATTTCCAAAGTATTTGAATCCCTCCTCAACTCCCATATCCTTAAACACCTTGAAAATCACAGTTTTCTCTCTGATCGCCAGTATGGTTTCTGTAAGGCGAGATCCACTGGTGATAATCTTCCCTATCTTACTAATGTCTACTCATCATCTCTGAAAGATTTTGGGGAGTCAAGTGTAGTTACCCTTGACATGCATAATGCTTTTGACAGGGTGTGGCATTGGGGTCTCATCTCTAAGCTCCCCTCTTTTGTCTTCCCTCCCTCTCTTTGCTCCCTCATATCTAGCTTCCTCTCTAGTCAGTGTATCTCTGTGGTTGTTGATGGATCAGCCATCCCCTTTTCTCCATCAACAGCAGTGTCCCTCAAGGTTCTTTCCTGTCCCCTACACTTTTTCTCCCTTTTTTCAGCAATTTCCTCTCCTCCACAAATATCCAGTGCACTCGTACGCTGACAACTCAACACTGCATTCATTCACATCCTTCATTTCTGCTCCCTCTTCTCTCAGTCGATTTGCATTTCGTCTTGACACAGCTTCGTCAGTAAACTTAGACTTGGACAGGATATTTCAGTGGGGTACACAAAATATAGTCAAGTTTAATGCCTCCAAGACACAATTTCTACCAACCTCTCTCTCAAAAAATCCTGACAACTCTCGTCTCTTAGACAGTTCTGTAATTCCTCCTCTTGACTCTATAAACATTCTTGGTATTGCTGTAACATCCACTCTTTATTGCAAACCTCCCATTATAGGAATAGCTAAGTCTGCCTCTAAGAAACTGGGTGACCTGCTTAGATGTCAAAACTTCATCTCTTCTGCACTGCTGCTCCTTTTATATAAGGGATTGATTCGTCCTTGTATGGATTACTGCTCTCACACTTGGGGTGGTTCTTGCTCTGCATCCTTACATGACAGAGCTGGGTTAAAAGCAGTCCACCTTATAAACTGTCCCAAGCTAACTTTCAAACTTGACCCTCTTGCCCTTCATTTCAATGTTGGTTCACTTTCCCTTTTCTGTAGTTATTACTTTGGTTTTTGCTCTGGAGAGCTGGCTTCTTGTGTGCCCATAAAACTAGGTAGACCACGCAATACTCGACAAGCTGCTGCATCACTTGATTATTGTTTGGCCATCAGCAACTAAATGGTAGGCCGTTTTGATAACTGCTTCTTTCCCTACACATGAGAGAGTATCATTAAACTTTAGGGAGAATGAAAAGATACTTTGAAAGGAGGCAAATAATGTGTGAACAAATGGGAACATTGGTGAAGGGGGGAAGTGATAACAGGTAGAAATGGAGTGAGTATTTTGAAGGATTGTTGAATGTGTTTAATGATAGATTTCTGTAATGTGGGATTTCCAGGATAGAGTGGATATTACAGTAATAACAGTTATGTTCATTGAGTTAAGAAGTGGAATTACAGAACCATCAAGAGAGAAAGGAATGTTGTGAAGAATTTTCGATAGAGAGATGGACAGAAACTGGGACTTGGAGGAATTAAACTTAACCAGATTTCATCCACCCCAGTGACATATCCTTTCTGAGTTTATTGAGGTAGTTGTGTCAAGATGAGATGCAGACTAAGTGAGAGAAGAAGGTAGAGAATTGAAGGATGTAGAGGAATGCAGTGTTCAGTTGTCAGGATTTGCATGCATTTTGTTATTTGTGGGGGAAAGGAAGTTGTTGATAAAAAGAAAAAAAAAAAGTGTAGGACACAGGACAGAACCTTGAGGGATACCTCTCTCTCTCACCTTATCATTTCTTGTTCAACCCTCCTCACACCACTTATTGTCCTCAAACATTTTATTTCCATCACATCCACCTTCCATAATTTTTTTATCTCTGGTGCATGCATCACATTAAAGAACACTATTGAAACTAATGTATTATCAAACATACTCATCTTTGCCGTCACTGACAATTACCTCTCTTTCCACACACTCCACAGTGCTCTTAGGACCTTAAAAAGTCTCTCACCCTCTTCAGCTTCCATAATTTGATTCGCTGCTGTGCCCACTCCCCAGTATCAAAGTCCTCTCTGTTCCTCTAGGTTGTCTTCATTCAAACTCATACTCCAACTCATATCCATTACTAAACCTCATAACCCTGATCTATTCACATTTACTCTCAACTTTCTCCTTTCACACTTTCTCTCATACTCAGACACAAGGCTCTACAGTTTCTCACTCGAATCTGTCACCAGTGCTGTGTCTTCAACGAACAACAGTTAACTCACCTCCCAAGTCGCCCCCACCCACCCCAACCCCAACAGATTGTAGATTTGCTCCTCCCTCCAAGACACTTCAATTCACTTTCCTCACCACTTTATCCATAAACAAATTAAACAGCCATTGTGACATTGCATACCCTTGCTGATGACCCACTTTCATATGGAACCTCTCCATTCCTACTCACACACATGCACACCTTTTTCTCCTGCCTTCGAGAAGGAGGGCTCAGGTAGTAGAATAATGGCCCCTCCCATGACCCCTGCAAATTTACAGTATACTCCTCTGACTAGACTTTACTGTGTGACCCTGCCACCA
>JAYMFT010204706.1:0-11614 GCA_038088735.1 Panulirus argus | reverse complement strand
AATTTCGTGTATATTGCATACGCATTAAAAAGTTATATCTAAATCCATTTAATATATATATATATATATATATATATATACACACGAGATTAAAATTCTTCTTTGTTGTTATGAAAGAGGGAAATTATAATTTCAAAAAAATCTTACTTATGCAATGATCATCATATGCAAAACAGAATTGAAAAAAAAAAACACTAAAAAAAAGAAATTATTCAAGTTTGAATAATAGCAGTGCAACTGACATGCTACAGGTAAGGTATATTTAAAATCAGTCCTTAAATATTCTATCAATCTGGCTCTCAACGTTTTCTTCTATTTAGCAAAGCGCAGGTTTTGAGGGTACACTGTCCCATAAGTAGTTTTCTCTCGGACATTTTTATGTATGCTTGTGCCGTTGATAACCCTCTGTAATAATATTTCATGAAAACCATAATTTCGTTTATTCTTTATACACCATATAAATAACACTTACCTTTACTGACTTGGACACATGTGAAGTATCTGAAAGAGCCGAGGCTGTCATGGAAAAAAAAAAAAAGAATAAGAATCTATCAAAAAAAAAAAAAAATCAAGAAAACTATTTTGCTTAAATATTCACATTCAGCTTCTTTTGGAGTAGTTACATGAAAGAGTGTCACAGTGAACCAAGGACGCGACATTGACGATCAAACCACGCGAAGCGCACGGTCCAATAATGGCCACTAAAGACGCTTCTGGTCTCATTATATCTCGTTACAGGCCTGGCTTCCGATGGAGTTCGATATACAGCCTCATCCCTATCGGTCCTCCATAAGATCCGAGTCTCTTAAAGTCGTTTTCAGTGTCCATCTCTCTTACGTACCTCCGGTTCGCTCCTCTAGCCTCGTCCTTAATGCTCCCTTGGCTAACTCCTCTTGCCTCGTCCTTAATGGTCTCCCTAGCCAGGTCCTCTAGCCTCGACCTTAATGCTCCTCCGTGGCCTGCTCCCTAATGCTACTCTTCGGGCATTTCCTCCAGTCTCGTTCTCAGTGCTTTCCCTATCCATCTTCTCTATCCTCGTTCTTTATACTCCGCTAGCCAGCTCCTCTAACCTCATCCCTTATCCTCATCCCCGGCTAGGTCCCCTAGCTTCGTCCCTAACGCGAGAGGGCTCTGTCGCCAACCATAACAAACTTACGCTGGGGCAAGTTTTCAGGGCGATGCCAGTAGTAGTAGCAACGAACTGTCAGAGGCAGTGTGAGAGGCGTCACCAACTGCCAGAGGCAGTACTTAGGAGAGGCGTCGGAAGCGTTATCGGACCAGCTCCCAGTAACCTCTCCCTTAATGCTCTCTCTCTCTCTCTCTCTCTCTCTCTCTCTCCCCCTCTCTCCTCCCCACACACCCAAGGCCAGCTCGTCCCATTTGCATACAAAAGTGAAGGCTGTCGGAAGATGCTCTCAAATGGGCTTAAGGAAAGAGAGAGAGAGAGAGAGAGAAGAAAAAAAAAAGCAGGAATAAAAAAGAAGTCTATCTAAGATTACGCCATTTTTCAAAACAATGGCAGGGAGGTTAAATTTCCCCTTTGGCAAACAAGCAGCCGAACCGTCTTGATAGGAAATTGCCTCCTTCTGGGCACTAATGATACGAGACGATAAACTATTCTCTCAAGGTTTATTAATGAGAGGGAAATCTGCTAAAGATGGAAGGAGAAAGAAAACTGCATTCGAAGGAAAAGAAACTGGATTCAAACAACAAAACTTTCCATACCAACGATCCATAGTTGGTTATATATCAAGTATCTATCTGTCTGTCTTTATATCTACCTATCTATCTATCTATCTATCTGTCTATCTATCTCTATTTATCTACCTGTCTATTTATCTATCTATATGTATATTATATATCTATCTATTCATTGTATATCTATCTATCTATCATCTATCTATCTATCTATCTATCTATCTATCTATCTATCTGTCTACCTATCTATCTGTCTATCTATCTATCAATCTATCTATCTATCTATCTATCCATCTATCTATCTATCAATCTATCTATCTATCTATAGATCTGTAGGTTTGTTTCACCGTAAGTCTGTTTGCACATTGGTTCATACAGAAGGTCACGCATCGACACATCCATCTCTAGCTAGAACCGCCTCACGAACGGACTGTCATCAGGGGCAGATGTGATGCTAGCTGGAGTAAAATACGTCTTTTCCTTTTTCGTTTACAGTCGCACACGAAGGAGAAGGGGGAGTGTGTGTGAGTGTGTGTGTGTGTGTGTGTGTGTGATTAATCTATTTGTATCTTAGGATTCAGCATAGGCATGAGTACCCTGTCGCCTTCACATTACTTATGCATACACTGCATTTGACGCCAGGTACCCATTAATCGACCGATCCCACTAGGAAGGATGGCCAGGTAAGTGACCCGTAAGAAAGCTGCCCTGGCCAGGAATCGAACCTGGGTCATTTAGATTGGTTGGTCGATAGGCTAACGACTGCACCACAGATGTTCATATGTCGTCAGACTTCCGAAAAATTTTTCTTTCTGATTTTCTAATCATGTCTCATTGCTTATGTTGTCCCAATCTCTTATCAGTAATGCTTCTTCTCTGATTCCAATCTGCCTTGCTGCCTTCGTTGGACCCGTTTTTTCGATTATACTAATCCCGTCGACTAATTATTGGCATTTTTGTCATGTCATCTATTTCCCTTTTCCTAAGACAGAGAAAAAGTATTCTCATATTTAGTAATACATGGACAGATTAGCATATGCAAATACCTCTTTACATTTTATCCATTTTCCTTATCACCATCTCTAGTTTTATCATCAAATGATTCGTCACCATCGTTATCATAAAACACTCGCATGGTCATCATCAAGCTCACTGTCACCAAAGTTGTTCCCACCATCATCATCACTATCACCAGTATCACTATCACCAGAACACCCAATACCAGCCTCACCATCATCATTCTCACCATCAACATCATCACTACCATTAGTGTAACCATCTACCATCAACAAGTGTCACCAGCATCACCATCACTATAAACGCTATCATCATCACCCTCATTATTTCTGTTCCTCCTGTCAAATAATAGCGCCTCAGACTTCCAGGGTAGGGACGAGGTTGGTGAAGGTATATAAAACCCAAGTTCTTCTTCCTCGATCCTCTACTTACCATCGTCTTTAGCCTTAAGCCGCTTCCCGGCTCCACTCGCCGGGAACCTTTTGTAAATCCATAAGGTAATAGGATCACCTTGCACAAACACGTCAGTCCCGGATCTTTTTTAAGAGCCCTGGGAAATCCTCCTTGCAAGGAGAGTCAAATTCTCTCTCAGAACTCTTGGTATTCTTCTTAACGATGAATAGAGTTATCCAAAGATTTTCATATATTTTCGTATATTCCTATTC
This sequence comes from Panulirus argus, assembly GCA_038088735.1. NCBI lineage: Eukaryota > Metazoa > Arthropoda > Malacostraca > Decapoda > Palinuridae > Panulirus > Panulirus argus. The sequence continues at coordinate 8,234 of JAYMFT010204706.1, read as the reverse complement.
TTGGGCCATCGAGGGTATTAGATTATCTACCTGAGTGACCGGAATTTTATTAGGGATGCTGGAGCTCCTAAAGGGTTATAGGCATTATCATAATCCCGTTGGCATTCTAATGCTATTACGTTGTCTTATTTCCCCTCTGTAGAATTCATTATTGACCCCTGGAAGACTTAATGGAACTCTGAGAATTCTATTAAAAAGAAATATGTCCACGTATCTTGGATTTAGATATTCTCAAAATATATATTTTTTTTCCTTATGACTGACAGGTTTTAAAAGAATACTGAATGTCTTATGTTTCTGGACGTCATCGCAGAGGTTTTTGAGATCCATTTAGAGAAGCGCTTTTACCGCACTCCTGATAATTGTTGGACTTAGAATTGTTGGTAACGCCGTAATTTCACTTTCAACGTTACAAAATGCATGAATTATCCCAGGTATCATGTCAGTTTTGTTTGAAAAATAGATTTGTTTCAAAATCTCGGCTGAATGAGACTTTGGGGGTCGAAATGTGGCTCTGGGGCCTTTGAGTCCTGTAATGAGGCTTTGAAATGCAAAATGATTAGAATGATGCATAATCATTCGTTTCATAGAAAAAAAATATCCGCTATTCCTAGTTAAACAGAAACTTTTTGCTTAGAGCTCCATGTAGTACTAGTGTGATCTCGAAATGCTCTCAGCATGCTATGCATATCACGATAAGAGTGTTCCCAGTGTTGTCGTGACTTCACAAAATACCAACTGATTAGAGGCGAAGGTGATTCTATATATCTCTTCATCTTCTGTGATTTGTATAACTTATTATCAATAGAGGTCGGTAAGAAGAGGCTATGTATCGAAAGTGTAGCCAGTAGACTTAGTGGGCGAGAGGATGCATCCGACAAATAATAGCTACAGCATTACACTTTGCGGAGAAGAGAAAAGGTGTTACAAAGAAAATGAGAAGCCTAATATATCTGATGGTTACGGAATAGACGACAGTGGGGAGAAATGATACGCTTCTGGTGGCTCAGATTGGGACGATGCCCAAGTCAGGAGGTGAGATAACTGATATATGCAATAGGTTTACAGCGATGAGCAACGAGATGGACAGAGAACCTAGCATAGGAGATCGAATCTACGCTTGGAATGCAACATGGCTTTCAGAAAGGAAAGAAAGAAAAGAGTGGTATTAAATGAGGAAGGATCCAACTGGCTTCGCGTGGGTAGCGGGATTCCACAAGGCTTTGCCCTGTGACCCGTGCTTACCATCACGAACACAAGCGACCTCAACACATGAGAATTTCGGAATCTGCTGACAGCACGAAATTAGGGTATATAAGCCCTATCAAAGGAAGACTGCCTGAAGATTCAAAGGGATTTAGACAAACTAATGGATCGATTAGACACATGAGAAATGAATTTCAGCGTAGATAGATGCAAAGTAACGCATTCTGGCGTTAAATAGATAAATGAATAAATAAATCACGGTTTAAAAAATGCTTAGTAAGCCATTTTCAGATTTGTTATAGACGGAATAGGTCTTGGAGTGGCTATCAGCAATGACAATGAATATGGATGACACTGTCAAGCTTCATAAGATAAATGCAACAGGATTCTTAGTGAGAAATTATGAACTGGAGACAAAGGATCCATCCAATACATGTCCTTTATGAACGTTGTGGTCAAACATCACCTGCAGTGAGTTGCTCAGTTCTGGTCAACAAACCTGATCAAAAACGAGGAAAAACTAGATCGAAAGTAAAGTAGTTGTTGTTATCTATCTATATTTTCCAAAAGCATTTGATAAAGTTCCGCATCAAAGGTTACTAGCAAAAATTTAGTTACATTGCATTGATGAGGATGATAAATTGTTTAACTGGTCGTAAACAAAGAATTTTGATCAATGGTCAAACTTCAGAATAATTAGACGTAACAAGTGGAGTGCCACTAGGATCAGTCTTGGGACCGGTTCTCTTTCTCATATATATTAATGATTTTGATAATGGGCTGCATTGCAAGATATCAAACTTCGTTGATGATACAAAACTAGGAAATAAGCCTACAAATGAACCTGAAGGTCTGCAGCTTCAAACTGACATAGACAAACTGATAGTCTGGGCTCATCAAATGAAATTTGGTATCGATAAGTGCAAAGTTTTACATACCGGTAATAAAAACGACAAGACAAGTTGCAGTATGACTTCTCTTTAATCGCAAAAGGTAATGGAGGAAAAAGACTTGGGCGTAATAATCTCTGGTACCTAAAATCAAGTAAGCAGTGCACAGAAGCAGTGAAAGAACGAACAAAATTCTTGGATTCATAGGTAGAGCCCTCGAATCTAAGTCCAGGGAAATCATCTTTACTCTTTACAGTTCATTGGCTTATCCACTCCTTGAATGTTGTGTTCAGTTTCAGTCAACCTACCTAAAAAAAAAGACAGACAAAATGGAGCGAGTACAGCGTCGAGTTACCAAGATGATTCCCGGACTGAGAAACAGTTCCTACAGGAGCAGATTAAAAGACTTAAAGATTGAGTGATGATCTAATACAAGTATTCAAAATGATCAAAGGCTTTGATAATCTTGATCTATTAAGTTGCGTAAGACTTGAGTCATCTGATTTTCCTCTTAGTAATGGATACAAACTCGTAGGCAAACGTTTTATCTCGAATGAGGAGAAGTACTTATTTTTCAACAGGACTGTTAACACGTAGAGCGATTTGTTAATTAGAGTAGTTGAAAACAGTATTGTAGATACGTTTAAGAATAGATTTGGCAATAACATCGCATCACGTTCACGACTTACATTATATGCGCCTCCTTAGTCACAGTGACAATTTGGAAGTTATACTCTTTGAATTACCTGCACACCTTCTGACTTTTACTCCAATTAACTTCGAGTTTCTGATATCTTCCACTAACACAAACAGCCTCGAGTGGACCCGGTGGTCTGTTGCTCTCCTCAGTCTTTCCAGTACCGTTTCTCCGACTGTCAGTCATCTTAGCAACAGTCTTCTTATTTTCAGATCCATAGCCAACCAGCTCCAGTCTTCTATGTGCCAGTCTATCCAGTAGCTATCTCCTCCGCGCTGAATCAGTCCCAAGTGTCAGGAAAATCTTTCCATCGCCAGTGCTCCCACTGCAGATATTTCCAACATTGATCTTTGCGGGAAACATCCCACCAACAGACATCTAAAGAGCCAGAGAGCTCAGCAAAAAGCCCCTCAAGGACCAGCACACCAAGCGGCCCCTATATACATGCACGGTTGTCTAACGGGACACTCGCGAGTTTCTTTTTCCACATCTCCACAAATCCTAATAGATCCTCACAACATGATCTACATCTCTTGAAGAAATCTCTCCGACCACTCTTTCCATCCTGCACGTTCTCTTTTAGCTTAAACAAGTATTCCGGATCTCGGTCAAGCTCAAAGTATCCCAATGGTGCTCTTTGTTTATCACGCCCTCCCCCCTGGGGTACTTTCCCCGTTCCCTTGAATCTCCTCTTGATTTTCTCAAGGAATCTCTCATCCATCCAAGAGCTCAAGGGAATCTTAAACAAGGGCCTATAATAGATCCATCCTGGTTATAAGAGACAGGTCGAAGTCCCTTTAGGAAGATGCACATCTACCATTTTCTCTACAGCAGCCTTCTTCCCCCCACCAGTGCCTAAGGTCATTTATTATTCCTTGGTTCATTAGCTATTCTTCCCCTACAGCACAAAAGATCCTGCGGCAGCTGTGGAGGGTTTTACTTGCTCTCTCATTCCGTAAACATTTTCTAAACACGCCGTGCATATTTGATCCACGTTAGACAGTTCTCACAGGCCTACCGGACTCCAGATTTTACCAGTCGTCCTTTGATATTTTCCTCACTCAGTGCTAGGACGGTATTTTCTTCATATGGAAAAAAAGTACACTAATTATGTATCAGTCTTGGTACTTGAACAGAATCCCACTCAGAGAATATATGTACAATGTATATATACTTTTCATTTATAATTTCTCCAGGGCCTGTTTCTGAAAGGGTCCTGGTGTTACCCAAGGACCAGTGCTTCCAGAGGCTCCTGGAGTTCCAGGGCTGTGCTACAATCAGTAGCAGGAGTAGGATGGGTTCCTTTGAAGTAAGAAGTTCTGTGACGAGACTGTACTCTGTTTAGTCAACTGACGATGATACAGCCCCGCCAAGGGTAATCTAAAACCCATTAATTCCCAAGACCTCATAAGTCGTATCTTTTGTTAATAAACCCAGCCCAAAAAAGAAAGAGGGTGGTAGGGGAAGACTGATTATTCAGAACTTCAATGGAAAAGAAGAGCACACTTTTTTCGTGATTATCTAAACATCTTTGTTGAGTCTATAGACTCCATTATTGAGAGTCAGAGATAAGGAAAGTTTCAATAGTCTTGTAAATAAAAACGAGGGGATAGGACGATAACTGAAAGGGTTCAACACGCTCCTTTCTTGGGGATGGGCTGCACTAGGGCATGCCTCCAAGATGGGAAAGTCTGGGTCTTAGACAGAGGCGAAATGGGAAAGCACGGATCAAAGACAAGTCAAAGGAGTGATCACTGAAGACTTGAAGAGTTATGTCATCCACACAATGCGTCTTGATCACTTGTAGCTGGGAGAGTGCTTGGAATACGTAGTGCGGGGAGAATATAGTAGAGCGAATAGGTTCAGTGACAGGAGGCATCGGTGGGTGAGACTAGACGTTGGATAATCAAAAACAGAGGAAGATAAGGTGCTTATAAGAGCGGCTCTATCACTTGAACCATTACGTATAGACTGACCAGGTGAGAAATGAGGTGAAAAGGCTAGGCTACGGAGGATAAAGAAGATGCCTTTAGTGAAGGGACAGGACGATTCATTAGTTACTGATAGAGGCTTAATTAGCATTTTTCAGCTTCATGAAGGCGTGTTTCACTCTGCTCCTGGCGCTCCCTTGCCAAGGTGAGAAAAGGTGAATTGGGGAGAGGAGGAGGAAGAATACTTCCCACACATTTCCTACATGTCGTAGTACCTAACGGAAAGAGGCAGCATCGGGGAGCTGGACACCCTCCCCCTCCTTGCATATCATTTTCTAAATGTTGAAATAGAATCTGTTCCTATCTTACCTCTAACGGCGGCAAGCTCGCCCGTTGACGTCTGAGGCGACGATAAATTTTTGTCGGAATGAATTTGCAAAGATGTGTCCACACACACACACACACACACACACACACAAAGGCCACGTAAACTGATTTAAAGAAAAAATTCGCATCGCTTCGGACGTCAGTAATGTGACATCCGCCTCTGTCGTAAAGTTAAGAGTCGACTTTTACGACTGAGTGGAACATGACCGAAGTCTTTGAATAGAAGAGGACATATGATGTACTACGATGTGCATAGGGAAGGAGCTTTGAATATGAGCGGTGCATGCGAGGAGAATTGAAGTGTGGTGAGAGGTCATGGTTAATGGACGATAATTGTTGTTAAGATTAGTGTATTGATAGGATTCTCTTTTTCTCTCTCTTTCTTTTTTTTTTTTTTTTAGGAATGTGAGTTTTAGAATATTCGCAAATTACGTCTGGTGTGATAAGTTTAAGATAACTGTAATTGTTGCATATTAACTATGTACTCATAGAGAAGGCTAGTTTAAGGTAACTGTAATTGTTACATATGAACTATGTATTGATACAAAAGATAAGATTAAAATGCTTTCTGAAGAAAAGACGAAAGGGTACTTGAAGAATTGCGTCCAATGGAGTAAATCATATATGCATGTGTTGGGTACCTAAAAGAGACAGATTAAGAGACAGAGAAGAGGGAGTGTGCGATCGGTATGCCATCCCAGCTCAGACTGACGGTGATACATAGATACGTGGAATGTATACATCAGTGGGCGCAAGTATTGTTAAGTACATATCAATTTCTGAAGGCCACTAAATACGAATAGATTGACTGGGGAGACTGATGCTCTATGGAAGGACAGAAAGAAGGTGATGAGATGGACACTTTTCAGATCCTATCGAAGTAATATATAGATTAATTCTCTATTTTATATGGTCTAAGACTATGAAGACTAGAGATGTAAATGAAAAAGAAAGTAGGATGATGAAAATAGAGAAACTGAATGGTGAAAGTATATATATCTTAGCTTCCAAGACCAGGCGAAACTACAAGCTGAAAGAAATTGACGAAATAGGATATGTTGAGTTGGTAAAGATGCTTTTAAAGAGTTTATCCGTTAAGACTGCCACGGAGTTGTGTGCCAACGTCGGTATATATCGTAATAAGAGAGGACCAAGATTGACATTGGTTGGAGAGCAATAAGAGAGGAAATTTAAAATGTTGGTACATATCGATACTAGGAAACAAATTGTTGATTTAAAGGAGAAACACATATTCTTTTGGAAGGAGGTAAAATATGCAGAAGACAGGTTTGTGTGCAAGAATATGAGTGTTAGAAATAAGTTTAAGAACAAATTTACATAGGACTACGTGGGAAGGACAAATAGCATAATCTATGATAAGATTATCTACTGGAGGAAAAGAATAGGTTTCTAATATATATTTAGAGCTCCTTTTCCCAACCCACCACTCCCACGGCATATCAGACGGCAAGGAAATGGCCTACAAGGAATACTATGCGCTACAGAGAGTATCCTAAAGTGGAAATTTTACAGGTAAATGCGAATGGAAAGCGTGTCCTCTACTGTTATAAATAAGTGGATTGTCTGAGGTGGACGTTCAACTCTGAGGAGAAAAAAGAAGGCAAATGATGCGGCAAACTCTCTGCAAACAGCGGAAAGTCACTTCAGTATTCGCAATAGAGGATTAAAGGTACGAGGAGATCCAATTAGGTATACGAGTGAGGAAGGTTTTGAAAAACAAAAGAAGATGAGAAAAGAAGTGTGCTAATGCAGTTAAAGAATGGGAAATGGGGCATATTAATGGCTCAGTGAAGCAAACGCTTTAGTATGGTTGAAACTACTGTTGGACGGCTGTGGAAACTGTACACAAATGTATGTCAAAATGGTCATGCATCTAATGACCAGAAGGCAATAGGTTTTGCACTAGAAAAAAAGTTTAAAGGAAAAAAGATAACTGTAATTATGAAGAGTTATAGAAGACAGGATCTCGAAAGAGATAGCAAATGCATTTAAAGCAGGACTGTAAATGATCATGTTAAACAGGGGTAATGAACACTAAGATATCAGGTATCTAGAATACATCAATGAGCCTCTTAAACTCTGGAAACATCGCAAAGAGAATATTATATATGAAAGCATGTGACTGTGAAACCTGTTGAGAATGGTAATACTGTAATGCAGGCACCTCTCCATATTGTGTTCCCCTTCCTCTTGAGAATAGAATATTTTGAGACTGGAAATTAAATTGAACTCCTCGTACGTGAAGAACAAGTAGAGTTTATAGAGGGGAATTCGTGTGTAGGTTAGATACTAGCATTCAGGCAGGTAATGGAGAGAGTCTCGTTGAAAAGGAGAGAATGTATGAAGTATTTGGTAAAGTTATCGTTTGAAAGTCCTTTAGTATACTGGGGCTGAATATGGTGTACATAGGAATCTTCTGAATACTGTTAACTACTCATATAACTGATGTTGTGCATGTGTGAGAGTGAATATATGATGAAAGTGGCTTGAAATGCGAGTTCATTTAATAGTGTGTTCAGACTTTGTGATGTCATCAGATATTAAATACTTTTATATCATCAGCTATTAAAAGAAATGAGAGAGAGTTGGGTTGATAGCAGTATGCTGGTAGATTATAGTGACAAAATAAAAGTTTTACACCATTAGTGTATGCAGATGACGGCGTGCTGTTGGATGGATCAGGGATGACGTTGGAGAGAGCGGCATGTAGGTGGAGGATGCTGGGGAAAAATACGAGCGATGAAGAACATGAGGTTGGGAATCAGCTTAAGTGCTTGGCAGTGCAATTAGGTAAGGTTTGCATTGGGATAATCGGAGATGATATTAAATTCTTGCAAGGAATAGAAATTGGAGCTGTGCCTATAAATCTGGTAGGTTTAAAAAGAAAATAAAGCAAAGTGTAGTGTACTAGAAGGTTACATAATGGAACTCTTGTTCCATATCTGACATATGGATATGAAAGCCTTGTCTGCATAGGGAATAAACGATTATACGCACACACACACACACACACACATGTATATCCATATATATATATATATTTTTTTTTTTCATACATATCCGCCATTTCCCGCGTTAGCGAGGTAGCGTCAAGAACAAGGG
>JAYMFT010204695.1:0-11614 GCA_038088735.1 Panulirus argus | reverse complement strand
CATCCATAAACAAATTAAACAACCATGGGGACATCACACACCCCTGACGCAGACCGACTTTCACTGGGAACCAGTCACTCTCTTCTTTTCCTACTCGTACACATGCCTTACACCCTTGATAAAAACTTCCTCACTGCTTCCAGCAGTTTACTTCCCACACCATATATTCTTAAGACCTTCCACAAAACATCTCTGTCAACCCCATCGTATGCCTTCTCCAGATCCATATATGCTTCATACAAATCTATGTTTAACTAAGTATTTCTCACATACATTCTTCAAAGCAAATACCTGATCCACGCATCCTCCACCACTTCTAAAACTATATTGTTCCTCTCCAATCTGATGCTCTGTACATGCCTTCACTCTCTCTGTCAACACCCTCCCATATATATATATATATAGATAGATAGATAGATAGATAGATAGATATGCAATAGAACGGATCAGGGTGATAGAAAAACACAGAATTTAGCTGGCGTTTTGCTCTGTTACGTGTCGGCGTAAATCCTTGTTCGCATATCATGAGAGGAGAATACGCATATCATTCAGAACAAACTCCTTTTTTGTCGGGCGTCTGTGTGGGTGTCTGCCTGATTAGTTGGTGTCGACTTCTGGCTCGCCCTCCTTCGATGGCGTCACCACGAGTTATCTCGCCACTTTTGACAAGCAAAGGAATCGTTCACTGTGATTCATTACGCTATTTGTTGTTATACAAGTAGCCTCAACTGCATTCTTCATCCCTTATGTAAGCCTATGTAAATTATCCAGGCTTCTTTCCATTTCGGCAAGTGTTTGTATTCATCTATGTGTAGGACAAGCGAGTTGGAGGTTCGTTGCAGACGTAAATCCCCTCTACCTTCATACAGTCTCTTGTGCAAGCCACGTCCAGACTCACTATAGTTAACGGCAGAGCATCCACCACACTGTACATATCTCGTATACCACGTTCTGTTCGCTGACGGTATTTCTTGCCTGTTTTGTTTCCACCGTATCTCCAATCTTTATTCTTGATGCATTTGCAATATTCAACCCCGATCTCTTGCATCAAAACTGCTAACACACTCAGCTGCTCCCAAAACACTTGTCTCTCATGATCTTTCTCCTCATGGCCAGGTGTAGAAGCGCTAATAAGCACCCATCCCTCGCAATCCACTTCCATTTTCACCAACATCAGTCGAGAACTTTACTTCCTTCCAGTCTTTCACACACTCCAAAAACTTGTGCTTCATCTGTAGTACTACCCATTTTTCAGCTTTCGTCCTCACACCAACCCTTGACTTTACCCCTATGACATTTCCAAACCATATACTTGAGTTTTGTTTGATTTAAGCGCCAGAACGTCCAGGTTCCTTTCTTCAAACATACTTCCTGTCTCGTGTGTGTATATATATATATATATATATATATATATATATATATATATATATATATATATATATATATGTATATATATTATGTGTGTTTGTGTGTGTGTGGGAGAGGCAGGACTCTGGGAGAATGTCGACACTACTTAGACTACGCAAATCTGGCGCTTTGGGCTGAACCAGCCTAGGAAATCTCTTTCTTTCTCTCTCTCTTTCGCGTGGTGTGGGAAGGTTAATTACATTAATCTTGGACATCAACGTCAAGAAACTATGGAGGGAGGAAGGGAGGAAGGAAGGAAGGAAGGAAGGGGGGAAAGGGTCATAATTATAACGACACGAATCATAAACACGATTCGTCCTATATCTCTCTCCGCACAACTTTATATAAATCCTACATATATTGACTATACAATGGGAGCAAGTTACAACATACACATCCTGATTATAAGGGGGGTTTCTGGGAAAGGGGGAGACAACGGTGTCCTTTTTCTTTTTTTTTTCTCTCTCACTTCTAGGAGGGGAAATCACATCAAACAATAAAAACAACATTCTCACAGTAGTTGAACACCCTGAGCACGAGTGCACCACCCTTGAGCACGGCGGTATACGATCTCTGAGCACGATGGCACGACCCTTCGTTATATGACGTTATATCTGGCCTTCAGCTTCTTCACCCTGGAGTGTCTCGCCGAAGGAGGCCAGCCAAAGGACGACATCACTCCCAAGGGTCGTGCCTTGTCGTGGTCGAGGGTCGTACCGTCGTGCTCGAGGGTCGTGCCTTGTCGTGGTCAAAAGGGAGTTGGAGTGATCACCGGTTCGTCTGTCTTCGATGGGTCAAAAAAATGTTTGTTCTAGGAAGACTTCGGGCATCGTCTTGTGATCACAGTCTATACAGCAAACATCTCGCTAATGGCTCAGACGTAAAGTTCTATTGACATGTTGATAATGACGTCTGTTTGTATGTTCATTGGTTCAGTTGACTTCTTGTTCATATTCTCAGTGGTTCCACCTGACATCTCTTGTCACTTTCAGTAGTATCAACTGACATCTTTTTCATTTTTATTGGTTCTGATTAAAACTTTTTTCATTACCAATGGTTCCAGTTAACATCTTTTCGTCATAGATGGTTCAAACTGACATTCTTTTATTTTCAGTTGTTCCAATTAGAATTTTTTCATTATCAAAAGTCCCAGTGACCATCTTCATTTTCACTGGTCCCACATCAACACTCACTGTCACTGGTTCCACTTGAGTCTTCTTCGTTTTCACTGGCTGCAATTGACATTTTATTCATTGTCAATGGTTCCAAATGACGCCTTATTCATTTCCAAAGAATTCTGACCCAATACAACGACTGGATTCCGTCGTAGACAGTTTTGAAGTTAACCTTCTTTACTTCGATGACTGTCAGAATACTTTGTGAGGCCATCCATTCTTGGCTTGGCTAATAATGTCAAGTCGACTAAGTTAACTAAGCATAAATGGACAGGAAACAATCTTATGTTCGTGAAGTGAAGGCAACTGCAAGGATGGAGGAGGAGGAGGAGGAGGAGGAGGAGGAGGGGGAGGAAGACAACAAGGGTAAAAAGGAAGAGGATCTGATACTATCTGGTCCTTATGAGGCGTTGAGGAGGATAAATCAGGAGGACTTAACGAGACAGGAGTCGGAGTGGTAGAGAGTTGAATATGGAAATGAGTTAGGAAACGTGATAGGGAAGCAATAGATGGAGAAGAAGGAGGAAGAGGAGGAGGAGAATTGGGGTTAGAAAGAGGTGTGATTGAGGGGAATGATGATGGAGTAGATTGGGGAGTGGTACATGGGGGTTGAGATGTTGAGACAGGTTCAGGAATATAAGAAGGAGCAAGGAGACGATTAAGTGGAGATTCAGACGTAGAGAGAGACGACGGAAGAGATGGAATAAGTGGAGGTGGAGGAGGTGGTGGAGGAGGAAGAAGCACCAGACACAGAGAGTCAGCCTCGTCCTCCTCCACATGTGGACAGAACTCCAGTCGTCTTTTTCTCCAGAGCTCCTGAAGCGCCTTGTGTTCTTTAGCGTTCTCCAGCGGACGCCTGTGTTCACAGTGAACACCTGGGCTCACCCCATGGCCCCGGGCTTCACCCTCAAGTAGCCCATTACATATATGATCCGTATGATTAGAGGAATTTGCTGGGGAAATATTGTCCAAATTTATGCAACCATCACAACAGTTTGAAGGGTCGAAGTCCTCTGTTGTGTCCCAGTCCTGTGTAGTGGCCAGATCAAGTGGCCTGGCCATGTACGAGTTGGCTAGGTCCTCCATACGAGTATCCACAGCAAGGTCCTGAGTCATATGTCCTCGTGTCTTCACAACGTTCTCCTCTGCACTATTTGCTTTCCCTCTCACGTTCTCTTCCATCTTTCCTCTCTGTCTCACCCGCTCTTCCTTTGTTGTTGCTATACCCACATTTCCTTTTCCTCCTCCTTTTGTAATCTCTGAACCACCATCGGGACTACGGTCTTGTGTGCCAGATCGAAGCGTTTGGACGCCATCACCGGGAACCTCTTCAGGAGGCTCCCCCAATAATGACAAGAGGACAATTTTCAAGTTCTTCTCTGACAGAACTCCCTTGTCTCTGGCGAGACTCCGGTAGTAGAACTCCGTCGGCCGAAGAAGTGACGATCGAGGAGGGCTAGCAACGCCTGGTGTAGCCTGTGTCTCAGTCTTCGGTATGGAAGAAGAGGAATCGAATGAAGGTTGCTGTGGACTTCGTCGACGTCTTAAGGGGAAATCTGAGGTGTAGTTCCTCATGTTGCTACCCACTAACAGGTTTCTCAAAGAGGTCTCTTTGGGTGGATGACCGTAGTCAGCGATGTTATGTACTCGATCTGGTTCAGAAAATGTGTGTTCTCGAAGAGCTAGGTCGTGATGTGAGTGTTCTACAGGCGTTTGGTAATGCTCTTGATGTCCTACGATTCCCGGATCGTTGCTATGGTGCACAAGAGGCATTGGTCCTCTTTCCTGGTGTTGTACGGGAGCAGAGTCATGCTCCTGGTGTTCTGCAGGTACTGGGTTATAACTGAAATGTTCTACAGACGCAGAATTATGCTCCTGGCGTTTTACAAACGCTGGGTCATAACAATGGCGTTCTACAGGCGCTGGGGCATGCTCCTGGTGTTCTACAGGCTCTGAGTCACGTTCACGGTGTTCTGCAGGCGCTGGGTCATATTCTCGGTGCTCTAGAGGCGCTGGGTCATGTTCCCAGTGCTCTACAGGCACCGGGTCATGTTCTCGGTGTCCTACGGGGGCTGAACCATGACCCGTGTATCTATCGGACGCACTGGATGGATAACCGGAGGGGAGGGAAGAGACGAGTGGCCCTGAAACGACTGCAGACGAGGATGAGGGGTGGTCGACGCCGCCGAAGACGACCTTCCCGAACCCTGAACCCCCGCGCTGACGCAGGGCGGTTAGGGCGCCCTTAGGATGAAAGGGACCGCCATGAGAAGGACGGAGAGGATAGGCGAGGGGGACAGGAGGGAAGCAGCTGCCGTGGAGCCGCACTCCAGGTCTGTCTTGAGGGCCTCCATGATCGACTTGTTCTTCTTGTTGCTGCAGGGGGTCAGCCGCAGGCGGTGGACGGTGTCTTGGCACCGCAGGTACTCCTCCAGCCGACCTTTGTCCACGCACACGGACTGGCGCCACTTCTTGAGCCATCCCTCGATCCACCTGGAGAGGACAGACCAAAATCAGTCCAATAGCCAGGAGAGGACACCGACATTAGCCTAGCCAGGAAGGTTATTATTTGCGGTTTAGCTAGGAGGGGAGGAGACTAGCTTTGCCTGAAGGGTTGACAGAGATTAGGTGGGTCTCGATCGTCAGTAAACATTCTTTACTCATAATGGTACATAAAGCTAATAATATATAATTGAAAAAGAGACTAAAATTAAGAAAAAATATTACCGTTCCTAACCCACTGGTCACTTATAGCTCAGCGTCTTGATTCGTGTTCTATAAAAAAGATCACACTGAAGTTACGATGCGTCTTGGTTAACTCAAAAACGTATAGTGATTTTACGGGTTTCCTAATAATAGAATAATATATAACTTATATTTCAAAGACCAAAGAATAGCTGCATTAATCATACAGATTATGATGATCTACACAGAAGGCTTGCTTTCCTGACCCATATATATGTTCCTTTACATTTCATCAACACAAAATATCACGGGTCAACTTGGCAAAACGATTTCTTCAACATACGAATAAGGAAGCTTGAATCCAACGTCTCCTTGCTAACCACCTGTTGTTCATACTTGTCTCATTCAATATCCTAAGATGTTTTACCCATTATAGTAACTGGCTGCTCCCATTTCACCCGAAATGTTTTATGTAAAGATTATGTTCAAATCCTCCACTTCCGTTTTCTTAGAGACCCGGTATCTATAAAATGTTTATATCTTTTCCGTAGATTTTTCAGGTCTTTCTGGCAGTATATTAACAAACCGTTCCTCCTTATCAATATTATCATTATCATTATTGCTGTCGTTCATTATTACATTTATTAGCGTTATCTTTATCATTTATGCGATTATGACTATCACTAATACCTTATGAATGTTGATGCCAATCCCTTTCCTCCAGCGCTTCTCCGCATCGCTGACTCCGAATTCGCGGGGCCCGGGTTCGAGTCGAGGAGTAAAGGACCTCATTTGGCTCACAGCCAACCCAGCCATTCATCCCTTCCCCTTTAGGGCCCGCTCGACAAATGGGCACCTCGCGTATGCTAATGGTCTTAATTGCAGATCTTAATCAATTGCTCTGCCCCCTCGAGCAAGGTTAATAGACCTGGGTCGTGGTGGCTGAAGCGAAGGGATGGGGCAGGGAGATTATAGAGCCCATCATCAAGAACTACCACGCTCCTTATCATTAGGCACTGGCTTGGTTATGGCAGGTAATTAGGCGTGTTAATTAGTGCAATTACAGGTGTTAATTACATCTAAAATGCGTTGGAGATAAAGAACAAATTCTTTAATTAGCTTATCTTTCTTACGTATTATTTTGCTTTTCGGTTATTTATAATTAGCTTTGTTTAACATCTTATCATAATTAGAGGTCATCATGCTGAATAGGGGTCTAAAACTAGTATGAAAAATAATAAGGCTCGTAATCAGAACCCATGAAGTAATTAAGACGGGTAGTTGCATAACGACAAGTTATCGATCTTGGGTCTAATTTCCCGGAGACCAGGTAACTTAATTATCAAGTTACTAAATGCTCTACTCACAATGTTTTCAAACAGAAAGATAATTGGCCCGAATATAAGAATAAAAATTTAATTGCTTTCTAGCAAATTTTAGTCAAAATATAGACTTTCCTTAGAATCCCTAACGGGTGCTATACATCCTACTGAGCAAGGATCTGTGGTCTATAAATGAAATCTAGGCAAATTAGATGTGACATAAATCCTTGGATTAATTAGGGAAGGTAATTGCACATCTCTGGGGACATGTATAGGACGACAAATAGGAGCGTTGGGGTAGGAGGGGGGGTAAGGCTGGATAACCTCCCCTCCTATATTTTTACTTTCCATAAGTAGGATCAGAATAGAGTCAAGCGTGGATTTCTCCCGAAGGCTCAGCTCAGGCCGGGGTGTCTGAGTGTATCTGAGATGAGAAAAAGGGAGACACAAGTAGTATGTTTGAGGAGAGGAACCTGGATGTTTTGCTCTGCGTGAACTAAGCTCAAGGGAAAGGAGGAAGAATGGCTTGAAAATGTTCGTGGAGCGGGCAAGGGTACAGTAAGGGGTTAGTAAATGGGCAAAGGCGAGAAAAGGGATGGCATTTCTTATAAAAAAGGGAACTACAGTACAGTGTTAGAGTGTAAGAATAGATTTCTAGATTTATGTGGATTAGAATGAAAGTATAGACTACTGGTATACGGGGGGCGACGCGCTCTTACTGGACTTAACCAAGGAAAACCTTGGAATAGTCTGTGGGGCTATAGGTAGTGGGCTTTGGTGTCAGTGTGGGCAGATGAGGTCATTGTTCCTTTGTTCCTGACGTTTCCTCCCTGAGGCTCAAGAAAAGTTAGGTCGGAATAGTTCTAGTTTTTTCAAGTTATGATCTATCGATTCTGGATGCAGTTTTGACGAGGCTGAATGAAAAAAATAAGGTAATGAAAGATTTGATTATATAATTTTCTGATTTCTTTGAAATTCTGAAATCCTTTGCTTTGTAACTTGAGTGCATCCTTGGTAAAGTCAGAATATATCTTTGGTGACTTCATTTCATCTATCCTCTAATGACTTCAGTATCATATTATGCCTTTGGGCATTTAAGTACACCTATAATGACTTCTAAATTACAAACGAAGACCTTGGTATACCCACCGTGGCTCAGTATACCATTAATGAAGTCAAGTATACTCTCAGTATCATTAGAGCATATCCCAAGTAACTTAAGTTTGGGTCAAGTGTTAAATACGATATAAAAACACCCTCAGACACTTAAGTGTATAAACATTTATGCCCTTAGCGTCCCCTTTTGTTGACTATAGCATACTGGGAGACATTAGCAGTGCATGTGTCTCTAATTCAGTGCATGTGTCTCTAATTCTAACGATTCTCGGTACATGAAAACGCAAAGAGAGGTCAATATGATACGAGAAACTTGCTACCAACAGATGTAAACAAATGATCAATATTATTCATGGATCTCATAACCCAGTGGCATAAAAGTAGCCATATCTGACCTCTGAATATATCTTTGGTGACTGAGGGTATATTCTGGTATATCTGGTGGTAGGAAGGGATTAGAAGTATATTCTGGTATATCTGGGAGGAGAATGGGGTATATTCTTGAATATCTGAGAGGGGAATGGGGGTACATTCTGGTATATGTGGGAAGGGAATGGGGGTATATTCTGGTATATCTGGGAAGGGAATGGGAGTATATTCTGGTATATCTGGGAAGGGAATGGGGGTGTATTCTGGTATATCTGGGAAGGGAATGGGGGTGTATTCTGGTATATATGGGAAGGGAATGGGGGTGTATTCTGGTATATCTGGGAAGGGAATGGGGATGTATTCTGGTATATATGGGAAGGGAATGGGGGTGTATTCTGGTATATCTGGGAAGGGAATAGGGGTGTATTCTGGTATATCTGAAAAGGGAATGGGGGTATATTCTTGTATATATGGGAAGAGAATGGAAGTATATTCTGGCATATCTGGGAGGGGGAGGTGGAGCAACCTACCCAATGCCACAGTCACAGTTCCAGTTGTTGTTATGCATACGGAGGTCGGTGAGGAAGACAGAGTGAGGCGCCCCAGGGTAACCCGTCGTGGACGGCTCACCCAGCTTCTTCATGCTGTTGTTGAGGGCTGCTACCGCCACGAACCTGCAACACGATGGTGAGTGAGTTATCGCTGGGTGGTAACCATCCTGTGGTGGTGGTGGTGGTGTCTGGGATGGGACCCATCATCCTTAGGTGGTAGTGTGTGTGAGGGACGGGGCCCATCCTGTGGTGGTAGTGTGTGAGGGATAGGACCCATCCTGTGGTGGTAGTGTGTGTGGGACGGGACCCATCCTGTGGTGGTAGTGTGTGTGGGACTGGGTATCTTGAGTGATACAGTGAACAGTTCTTCGAAAAAAATGTAGGAATAGAGGAACCAGAGGGTATAATACGAAATTAAGTTAGAACCATGTCAAAGAAATGTAAAGAAGTTCTTCTATAATATAAGAGTGTAGGATAACTGGAAGAGAATAACTCAGGACATAGTGATATGTAGACACCATACATAAATTCATTAAGTTGTACCACAGCAAAAAATATCCAAGAGATGGGACCCCACGAGTGTAAAACTCCTTCCCCCCATATAGTACACACGGGTAATTACACACAGATGAGGAGAGGGCCTAAGGTAATCGCAATTACGTAATTACACATACATAAGGCTATAATCTGACCCCAGGGTTCTATGGCATGGGTGGTTGTTACACATAACCGCAAAATCCACACACACACATATGTCCACATCTACACTACCACACATTTGACACATCACTTAAACAACAAACTCCTTAATTACATTTTATGAAACAGGTCGGGTTTCAATTACTGCTGGTACCACGCACCTACAACTAAGTCTAATGAATACAAATGACTATTCTAATGTCAAGTAAAAGCCAATTTACTGATGATTAAGCTTTAATGGCAGGGGAATTCCCAGGAAGTATGAGGAAAGGGGGAGAAAATAAGAGGGGAAAAAATATATATATATATATCCCGGCCAAATAGGATGCCTGGCAAACATTAATTTCGGTGTGGTAAAATTCCTGAGAGTTTTAGATATGGTAATATAACAGAGATTAAAGGAGAGATGGATGGGACGCTCTCGTCTCTTACTGATGGTGGGGAGATGCGGGGAGACGTGGGTGTAAAGAGGTGTGTGTATGTGTGTGTGTAAGTAGACAGCTTTGTACATATGTAATTACCTATTTGTGGTTGCCAGTACGTGCACTTATGAATAAAGGGTTTCTAGATGTGCAGCCGTAGGAATGAAGGATCCGGTAGATGTATTTCTAGTGAATGGAAAAGGTTTAAGATGTCATGTATGGAACTAGGAGGGATGGGCAGATAACAGAAGACCTGATGGTCTACGACGAAGGTATCTGCTGGTGATCAGTAATGGTATTAAGATGGACACAGGATGGTGAAGCAGAAGGCTCTTCCTCACCCACCACTATGGATGGAGACAGGATAACAGAGCAGAAGGCTCCATCCCATCCACCACTATGGATGGAGACAGGATAGTACACCAAAATGTCTCGTCAAAGAAGTAAGGAAACTAGACGTGATGCTGAAACTTATGAAAGAATTGAGACGTTTCAATTAGGGGGAGGTTGAGGATGGGTGGGTTTGAAGGCACTTCTCAATACCTAAGAAGGAATGAAGTAATTCAGATACGCCCTACAGAGAATGGAGGAAGTTAGGTACATCTTCAGAGGCTTTGAAAGAAGGTAGACACACATACTAGGATAGAATCTAGACGTGCGCTGGTCAAAAGGAGGCAAAGGGACATCTTAGACGAGAGACGCTCCCTCTCTAGAGTAATCAAAGAGTCTATGAACGTCCTTGGGCTAAATGAGACCCAGGACTCGCTCTTTCCTGAGTCATAATAAAGAAGGGACCTCTTCCTCGTCCCCGTGGGGTAAGACGTGACTCAGAATGACTCACTTGACCCGCCCCAGGTTCCTGAACACGTCGCTGGGCACTTCCTCCATGCGGGTCTGGTAGAAGGTCAGCTGAAGTTCTCTTGCCCGTAGCTCCTGCAGTGGAAGACCAGCAATCAGTTACTTCCCTCATAATTACATACGTCTTATGCTTTAGATGTACCTCTAGTGCTATGGAAACATACCTGATCGGCGTTTCCCACGTCAGCGAGGTAGCCCAAGAAACAGAAGAAAGACAAATCCACTCATACACACACATATATACATACACGCTCATACACGTACATATACATACATATACATATCAACATATACATATAAACACACATACATATATACACATATACATATTCATACTCGCCTTCATCCTTTTCCGGCGCTACCCCGCCCCACAGGAAATGAACGCATTCGCTATAACACACAGACAAAACACGTAACAGGAAGGATAACCGTGTGAAATAACCGGAGCAAATATCACATAACCATGAGAAAACCAATTAGGATAATACATGAAGCGGCAACAGTCACACTGCTTCGAGAAATAAAGTAGTAAAGACGGTGAACTTCAGACATTTCACCACTGGCATGCTTCACACTTCTCTCGCACATGTAAGCACTGCCTTCCCACACACCTCCCATTCCCCGTCCACTCCCATAGCATCGTTTACCTTTTGCCACTCTTTACTTAATCTCTCCCGGTAGCTCCTAACAACAAGCACCTTTTCCAAGATCACTCACTTCACCACCTCACTCCCCACCCCAATCATTCACTCTCTTCCTAAAGCCTCTGCAATCTTTCACCCTCTCCTCCGCCAATAAGGTGATCAGACATTCCCCCCCCCCCAGCTGCCCATATCAGCTAAGTTACATCTCTCTTCAGCACGCCTATCGATTAGGACATAATCCAATAATGTCCACTTACCACTAACCAGTACTTCTTCAACACACAGCTCCACAAGCTGTTCACCATCTTCATTAAAAAATGGGGACCCCATGCTCCCCATTCTTGCATTCAAATCGCTCGTCACTAC
>JAYMFT010204684.1:0-11615 GCA_038088735.1 Panulirus argus | reverse complement strand
TATATATATATATATATATATATATATATATATATATATATATATATATATATATATATATATATCCTTGCCTGAGCTTGGTACTCATTTCATCGACAATCCCTTTGTGGTGGATGAACAGCTGGGTTGACTGTGGACAGACTGCCCCAAATAAGGCCTGGAACCTCGACCATATGACACGGCAATGTAGCTGCCACGCGTTTAATACTAAACTCTCCCTAAGCAGTCTCTATTTAGAGGCTGTCTTCCCTACACAGGCAAGGGTCATTATTAACCTATGTTGTATTCATTTCTCCTCCGCCACAGAATTATAATTGTAAGCCAGTCGTGTCAGACGTGTGCCTGGAATCAACACAACAACTTTTTTTTGTTTTCATTCCTTAGCTTGATTTGTGTCTTTGTCGAGGTCGTAGCGCCGTCAGCCATAACACTTTTATTCTCAAGGGACCTCACGACGTATCTAACTTTAGGAAACAGTGACAGCAACTCCGTGTAGTGGCGACATCTGTCACGGACTGACCAGCACTGACAGTACCTGCGCCAGGCCGCCACAACTGTCGCGTTAAGCGAGTGACGGATTACGACGCGCGACCTCATCTGGCCTCGTAAATCCCCCAGAAGGAGCAGCCGTAATGAGCTTGGCGGATTCATGCTCCACGACGTGGATAAACCTCACCGTCTGTGTCAATTTCCCCAAGGGGCTATCGCCGTCTAAAGGGACCGCCTTTGTTCCGCCATTACCCGCGGAGTGATACAGTCTGACCGGAAGAAATACCGCAGGAGCCATTTCTCGAGTCAGTCGGGCAGTAAACTTGCCCCAGACAACATTTGCACTGCTTCGGTGCCTGTGGCCTTCGTCATGTGACTTCAGATTTAGGAGCCCCTGGGGCATCTCCTCCATCAGTAGCAGTCCACTGACTCCTGACTTTTATTTTTACCTTTCTGGCAGGGTGTTGTGGTGCCTCGTCTCCCATCAGTCCCCATCTTTGGTGTCTCCTCTCTCCTGCTGCAGTACCTCGAGACCTTGGCCCGCCACCTCCCCTTTAGCCGCACCACGAGACCCAGACAAGGGCCACCTCTCCTACGGGATACCTTCTCCGTCGCAGTCAAAATGTTCACGTTGAGAAAATGGGGAAGGAGAGCCACGCAGTGCCATTAACCGTGACACTCCCATTCCCAAGCGACCTCACTACATATCCGGCTGAAGCACTGTCGACGGTGACCTCACTTGGTGGCGACATCAAAGGTCGGACAACAACACAGTGCCCGGCCGCTGTAATTATTACATTAAGCGACTGAGAAGTTATTAAATGTGAACCTTGCCTGACCTTTCGATCCTCAGGAGGGAGCGATGGTAATGAGCTTGGCAGCCCAAGCCTCACGGTGCGGATGACCTAACAGCCTGCATGTAATCCCCTTGGAGACATATTCATCTGCCGAGACTGTCTTCATCCTGGCATTACCACCCGTTTAGCGCCGTTGCGTAGCCGCAGTAATTACCGTGTGGTGGCAGTCACCTGAGCCAGTGAAGCTGTCAACTTGCCTCAGACACCAAGTGTACCAAGTATCTGAGTTCTTGGCCACTTGGTCACTCTAGGAGCCCTTGAACTGCCTCCTTTGTTAGCTGTAGTGCATCATGTGACTCCTGGCTTTACACCTTTCCTGTAGGGTTCTTTGTCGCCTCGTCTCCCACGGGCGCCTTCGGCAGGATTCACATGGGACATCGCCACCTCTCGTCTCGAGAAGCACCTTCACCAAAGGGACATAGAGTCTCGCCCTCCTGCAGAACAAAACACAAACGGGAACTGCCCACTTACTCATGATATGAGTTCGCCTCTCCCTTCTGCAGAAGTTCCATGAGACATAGCAGTCTAGTACCTCTCCCATGAAACCTCCCATGGCATCTACACCAGCACCAAGGGACTCTTGCCAAGTCTGCCTCTAACCATTCTCAGCCTTCCTCAACTAGCTTCACCTTCTTACCATAATCCAACAAGTGTACCCACTCATCATCTGTGTATATACCTAGTAAAGCACTATTTTGTCACTCGCGTTCCCGTACCTCTTTCGCAATTTTCACACTTGAAACAGAAGCCTTAGTGCCCATACTTAAAAATCCCTAAAAATTAAAAAATGCTTTGAAGCATATTTTGTTTGATAAAATTAATTCTATGGGAATTACTAGGATCATACGAATAGAGGGGCAAATTCCAATTCGCTCGAGAATGAAGGGATCTGAGTTTTAAATTTTCTACTCTGGCCGCGTTGCGCTCACCATACTCTACAGCGGTTTGGCTGACCTCACCATTACTACGTCAGTACATGACATTCCCATCATTCATTCTTTTCCTGCAGTCTTCAGCCCATTTCCACAGGCCACTGGTTCAGCAATAACCTTTATCACTGCGTAATAAAGACTGCAAAAAAAAAAAACTATACAATTCAACCGTAGACTTTCATCCTTTTACAAAAATTTCAAACTGCCGCGGTGGCAACACATGCCTAACTTACTCAACATTGCCGTTGAAATCATAACTTTCCTTTAGGAGATCTAACATACTTTATTCGTAAAATCTTTTCAGTGCTTGGGTAAAGTTTCGCTCGCGTCCTGGTTCTAATAATACCTCGTTGAACCTTTCATATATCTATTTTCCTCCGTGCTCCCTGTAGGGCAAGATCCCGCTCTGGTGGCCTCTCTTCCCTTTCCCGCCACCTCTCACGCTGCTCATTTCCGAGGTGATGAAATCGATAAATTTCTCTTTCACACATTTCTTTTCCTCTACGATATTCGTCAGCATTCAATGAGTATTCCATCTTTTGTTAAATATCTACTTTTTTTTTTTACTGTGTTTATTCTATTCGTTTTATTTTCGTAAGTCTAGAATACGGAAAAGAATCAAGAACCGCCGGGCGACGCGCACCCCGCTGTCTGCTGGAGGCTTCCTTCGGGTGATGCACGGCCGCCCAGCTCTTCCCTCTTGATGTCTGCGTCTAAGAAACATACGACTACGTGTTCGAGAAAAAAAAAAGAAAAAATATTCCTTTTCCTTCAATTTACGCTGACGCAGAAAACGTTATTCCTCTCAACAGTCACGTCTATATTTCAGTGGTCGGCCAGAACACAGGGGAAATTGCCGACGGTGCGGTAATATTAACGGGAGTCACATCCCACACCTGGACTCACTCCTCGTTTCCATTTACGAGTCGTGTGTATACGTATATGTGTGTGTAAACCGGGCGAACTTCGTGCGGTGTATGCAGGTCATTTAAAAGGAAACTGAGTTAGTAATAATAATGATGATGATAACAATAATGATAATGATAATATGAAAGATCAATCACATTAAAAACAATAAGAAAATCATGGTGTTAATGATATCAACAAATAGTACCTAATTCATATAATATTTCTTCATACCTTTGAGATTCTAATTCTTCTGGGATACGCAAACATCAACCCGTTTTCCTTTTTGCTTTACAGTACCCTCAACACGTCAGGCGAATTTATGACACTAAGAGGAAAACGGTTCAAGGATACAATGTCGACATCTGGGGAACAAGAAAGTCACTGTAAAAGAATTATTTTTTGTCACTGACTCGAACTGTTGACTGTCTCATGTCTTCCCACAGATAACGTGCAACGCCTTACGCCGGAAACAGTCTCTAAGGGACCAGTGGGTGAGCACTGTCTGTTGTCGTCATTTGGTCGTACTCCGCCCTAACACCTTCATGCGGTGGTGGCTCAAAGCTTTAGGTCCCACTCAATGAAGGTACAGACATCCCGTGCCGGCATAAAATGATTTTATTTTCCAGCGAGGGTGCCTGATGGAACCCGGTCCGTTCCTGGTTCCAGCCTCTTCCACAAAGTCAGCACCCGGTCCGTTCCTGGTCCCAGCCTCTTCCACCGGGTCGTAGTTGAGGAATATCAGTCACGCAGGTTTGTCGTTGAATTTACGGCTGTGGAGCGATGGGCGGCCATCAAGTCTGAATCCATAATGTGAATATTTCAATATTCTATCTGCAGTGATCTAATTCTTCGCTTGTTTCTATCCCATTTCTATGATGAAGGCACGTGGAATGTGTTCCCAGGAAGTTATTCACGACTGGAATAACCGTTCCGTAACTTGTTCTTCTGGTGTTCTAAACCAGCATGAACCGTTTCATCTAGTCTCTGTTTCTCTATCATTATCATATTAGTACCGTCATCTTCACTTTTCCTACCTCCCGTGTCTTCCTCAACGAGCCACCACGAATCGCATCCCGCTTATCGCTCCGAGCGGTGTTCGTGCCGGGCAAATTTGCAGTGCGCGTGTGGCGAGGCGTGTGAAGGAGCGCGGACGAGAGTTCCTTCAGCGAAGAGAGGATCCTCCACCCATGGCTGGGCCAAGCCCTCCGGAGTGTGGGGCGGCGACGGCCCGAGTGTCTCATTACCGGCGATGTTTCCACACTCTCTTCCCTCCTTCTCCCACTGCTCTTGTATACTCTCCCAGCTCTCACTGTCTTCACCGCTGCTCTCCCTCACTCTCATGCAGCTCTCTCTCACAACGAAGCCCCCAGTTCCCACCCCTACTGCACTCTCTTTGTTTACATCGACTCCCACCACTCCCTCATCACTCACTCCATCTTCCTGCTCTCCTCTCTCACTCGGGCACAGTGGGATAAGCGACAGTGACTCTGTCCTCTAGATCACCCCCATCACCACTAAACCCACACATAAAATGGCCAACCACGTCCTTCCCTCTCTACTGCCGAGGATCCCTTCGCGTCCTGCAGTCCCTTGGGCTTCCTCGTCGCTGATATTAAGCCCGTACCGTAACATAAAACATGTGGCATCTGTTCCAGCCAACAGCCGCTGATGAAGCCATCACAGGAGGGTGGGGGCGCGCACCATGACGAGAACCCACTGTATATTCCGAAGCCGGACCATCACAGCTCCGGCATCCCCATTAGGGCTTCAAAGCGGCAGTCCACGGCAGCGGCTGGGGAACTGCGTCCATAACCTCTCCCCCACCCACCCAACCCCAGCCCTAGTCAATAAGGCTCTGGTCAAATTGGCTAACAAATAATAATAAATAAAAGCCTTTAACCCCCGTTCACGGAAACGCTGTGTGATCAGATTCCCCCATGACGACTTTCTCTTCCCAGTCTCTCGTTTACCGCATCCTGCAGCGGCGGCGTGGGCTCCTCCTCCTCCATCACCAGGAGGGTACCAGAACCCCCTCAGTCCTGCTGAGGGTGTCCTATGGAGGACCCCCAGCATCCTACCCTCCTGCAAGACCCTCTCCTTTCTTGGCTCAGTTATGGAGATCAGTTTATCCCCGGGCAGAGCGGAGAAGAACGATTACCGCCCACGTAACTCCTGCGTGTCGTAACAGACGACTGACGGGGCGGTACCGCTGTATACTGGAGCTTAAGGACCTCGCCTCTTAAAGCCTCCCTTCCTGTAGCGTTACTGTCCAGAGAATCGAACACAGGATAGACAAAAAAAAAAGAAAAAAAAGAAATAAGGCGCTTTTCCCGCAAGGATCATTCATCTTTTCTGTACGCTGCCTCGCTAAAGCGGGAAACGGCCAACAACAGGTACGACAGACAGACAGAGGAACAGACTTTCTACCGAACTCAAGACCCTAAGACCTGGTGTCTACCCGACGCTGAAGGATCCAGTGTTGTAGAGAGAGATATATGTCTCCCTTCCAACGAGACCATACAAGATTTCCCCATAAGGCTGGGCTAGCGCGTAGGGTTCACCGCATATACTGGTTGTACGAAAATGGTATCATTTTCTGCCACCATATACCGTTGTCTGTCTTTTGTTTCAAGTGGGACTGGTCTAACCCACATGTCCAGTCTTCTTTAAAAGGTTTCTGGTCTATCCCTTTTAAAGGTTACTAGTCTACCCCTTTTAAGGGTTTTTGGTCTACCCCTTTTAAAGTTTCTTGTCTACCCCTTTCATAGCTTTCTGGACTACCTCATGAAGGTTATCATTTTTCATAAGTCAGGATATCAATCAATCTCTCATCCTTCTCCGTCGGTCTCTCGTGTGTCTCCGCTCCCTTCCCGTGGGCTTGACTCTTCTGGTACCACAACCTCGTGGAGTTTTCAGTTATAGCACGTTCATGCTAATCCCTTTACAGTGTTGTGATGTATGAATCATCGTATATCTTTCTGTTCTTTCGATATTTTATAGTTCTTTTGACCTTTTATGATAGTTCATATGACCTGTTTCCTCGATTTTCACTGTAGATTTCCCAGTTCGTTGATTCCAGCTCGTCTCGTGGGTGACCATACCAGGATTCATGTTTACTTCGTATATATAAATACAGTAAATATTTTACCTCGTCTGATTTCTGTCAATTGTGGAACAAATATTCATTATTACTCCATTCACAGACGGAATCGACTTGCTCTATTTCCAGTGCGGATTCCAGATTCCAGCTTTTCATTTATGGTCACTTCCAGACCTAAAAACCCCGTCATTGTTGCCAGTTATTTCTTTCTCCCGTTGTCCTCCTGTCAGATGTGAGCGTTTGGTCGGGAATCTTTCCCCGACAGACGTTCCAGATTTCTCTTCCATGAAATCCATCAAATTCTCCTTTGCCCAATTCTCAATCATATTTGGGTCTTTTGAAATTTTTTTCTCTTTGTCCTCCTCTTCTCTGAGCTGATCTCACTTAACTTTATTGGAGAGAGAGAGAGAGAGAGAGAGAGAGAGAGAGAGAGAGATTTTGGGCTAACTTGCACCCTGACTTATTTTCCTTTTTTATAGCCAACACATCAAAGCTTCATCACGTCTCCTCATCACAGCAAACCGACCAATCCTTCCGGTCAACCTCGCTGGCCAAAAACCCACACTGTTCTCCGCATCAGCGTACCTGGTCTGTCTGTCTGTCTCTCTTACACTGGAAGCTCCACTCACGGACAAAAGTCCACATCAAGTTGGGCCGGGCCTTAACCGAAATATGGAGAGGTTAATGAAAGGGAAAAAGAGGAGACGAGGGAAAGTGTTTACGAAATTTTGCAAGAAGTGAATAATCTGTGGTTTGATGATTCTGTCTGATCTATATAGGACACAGTGTGTATATATGAATTATCATAATGCTTTTCGCAATATTTGTGTCCTGAAAGGTACGTATAAAGCTCACAGTTCGTATATAGTGTGGAGAGAAAATAACATATCCTTTTATTCAGGTGCTAAATGAAAATTTCAGTCAGGCTGTTGATTATGCCAAGGGTTTCTACAGCAAGTGATCTTATGTTTCCGAAGAACAGCTTCAATGGCAGAGAATGTGGGCAGCAAGTGAAACACTGAATCACTCAGTGACCCAACAGGTCCCAGACTCTGAAGAGAGTTGGAGTCATTCGAAGCCGCCATCACCACCACAGTTTAAAACCAGGACAAGAGGAGTGGGAAGCACAATTATATGAATTCTCTGCATCGTGTTGTAGCGGGACGGCCCTGGAGGGGAAGTCAGCGTGGATTTGGAAGGTGAGTGTTAGCGGTTCTGTCTGATGTCTCCTCTGGGGTATTACTGGTCAGAGGAACAATAGTTGTAAGGAAGAGGAAGGTATATTCAGCCCATTGTCTACAAATACCAGCCTGTTATGTCTGCATGAAATTATCTTCCAAACGAGTGTTTCCACAAGAATTCCAAAATCCTAATATCAAAGTTCCCTTGCAAATGGAAGCAAAATCACTCAAGAAACATAGGTCAAGAGAAAATTCTTATATTTGGAAAATGCATTTGAAAAACATCCCTAGAAGTGTTTCAAATGAAAGGTGGTGTGGGAGAGGAGGTAGCCCTTTCTGTTCTAAGGACACCCCGTACACGTCCATGGGTAAGACACGGAACAAGATGTTCAGAATATGAGCTAAGAATGAGAGATGAGTTTCAGAACTTTCCTGTACTCTGCCGACCGCTGTTTACACACGAACCAGGTGCCGAAAACGACCATAAAACAGCGTGCGAGGCGAAACTGTCCAAGATTGCTAAAGTCTTCTGTTACTTTCCTCTTCTCTTAAGACGTAATGACTCGGGTTGGAACGGTCTCCCACCAAAGTCCAGTATAACTCAAATGCATTCTGGACGAGGAAGTGTCGTATACTCAGCCTCTTTCCCTTGACCAACTGGTGAATCAGAGGCAAACGAAAAATCCTCCAGAAACTCAGTACACTTGAACGGTGTGCAGATTCGCCACTCCATAAGCGTGGGAGCTAACGTGGTCAAATTCTCGACGCCTTCATCCCGGACCAGCGTCCTCGGAGGACGACAAGCAAGCGAGCGAGCGAGCCAGCCGCGGAATTTCACATCTTGGATGTCGACTGCCCCAGTTATACTCGACCGAACATTAGCCTGACGAGGAAGGAGCCCAACCTGCAGGCTTCGACCATCTGTTGTATTGCCTGTCCTCAACTCCTGTCTCTCTGCACAGGCCCAGACCTGAGCACACGCTCTCGGCATCGTGAATTGTTTCTCCGTGAAGGAGAGGCGACTGATGAATCGTATGATTTCCTTATGATATGACAGACCCGACAGGAGGCATTCACGGCACAACAAACACCTAACACGAGGATGAATCTCTACCAGATAAAAAAAAAAGAAACAGTTGCAGAACGGAGAGACAACGTCAGACTTGTCCCACTATGAAAGATGAATCTCTACCTCCCTCAGACCTGTCGAAGAAAATGAGAGACCCTTAACGAAGTTGCCTTAAACCGCCCTAAAAAGGTGCGGCGCAGGACGAGCTTGGGACTCTACGTGCACTTCCCCTCTCGCTGAAGACAAAGAAAACGAACAATCCTTGGACTGCGACACAGCGAGGCAACCCCGTTAACCAAGTGGCCAATCTTGAATATCCCACGAGAGCTGGGATCTGGAGCAATGGTTCCTCCATCTGTTCTCACTTAGGGTTTCCATGGCATTTAGGAGCCTAAATCCCCCGTAAATTCTAAGCGCGATGGGTTTTCAACCTTATCGGGACCACAGAGCTGCTGGGAGCTTTTCTCTCCCCAGCATTTTATCTTATCAGTGCAGCGAGCGAGTACCAGCTGGGTACCAGCCTAAGGTCTCAAGAAGATGAGGAACTCCGCCACCTTCAGGTAAAATCTTAACTTTACGGGTCGCTCTCTTGTGCCTTGAGTTTCCAGAAGAATTCTTGCAAAAGATACTCTTTCCAGGAAGAAAAAAGTATATATATATATATATATATATATATATATATATGTTTGTGTGTGTGGGTGTATTTAAGGAAGCAGTGATGGCATGTGCAAGAGATGCTTATGGCATGAGAAAGGTGGGATGTAGGCAGATTATAAAGGGTAGTGAGTGGTGGGATGAAGAAGTAAAGTTGTTACTGAAGGAGAAAAGAGAGGCATTTTGATGATAATTACAAGGAAGGAGTGCAAATGACTAGGAGAGGTATAAGAGAAAGTGGCAGAAGGTCAAGAGGAAGGTGCAAAGGTTGAAAGTAAGGGCAAAAGAGAGTTGGGATGATATAGTTAAACTTTAGGGAGAATAAAAAGATGTTTAGGAAGGAGGTTAAATAATGTGCGTAAGACAAAGGAACAAATGGGAACATTGGTGAAAGGGGCAAGGAGGTAAGTGATAACAGGGAGTGATGGAGTGAGTATTTTGAAGGATTGTTGAATGTATTTGATAATAGAGTGGCAGATGTAGGGTGTATTGGTCGAGGTGGTGTGTGAACTGAGTCATGGAGAGTGGCTTGGTGGAGAGAGGAGGTGGTGAAAGCCTTGCGGAAGATGAAATCCGGCAAGGCAATGGGGTTGTATGGTATTGTAGTTAAATTTATCAAGAAAGGGGGTAACT
The DNA here is from genome assembly GCA_038088735.1 of Panulirus argus. NCBI lineage: Eukaryota > Metazoa > Arthropoda > Malacostraca > Decapoda > Palinuridae > Panulirus > Panulirus argus. The sequence goes on along the minus strand of JAYMFT010204684.1, from coordinate 1,791 downwards.
GTGTTGTTGATTTACTGGTAAGAATATTCACTTTATGTATTAGTCATAGCTAAGTGCCTGAGGATTGGCGGAATGCATGTATAGTGCCACTGTACAAAGGCGAAGGGGATAAGGTGAGTGTTCAAACTACAGAGGTATAAGTTTGTTGAGTATTCCTGGAAAACTGTATACGAAGGTGTTTGCTTTGAAGAATGTGAGAAATACTGAGAAAAACAGGTGTATTTGTATGTGGTATATATGGATCTGAAGAAGGCATATGATATGGTTAATAGAGATGCTTTGTGGAAGGTGTAAAGAATGTATGGTGTGGGAAGTAAGCTGCTAGAAGCAGTGAGATGTTTTTATCAAGGGTGTAAGGCATGTGTACAAGTAGGAAAAGAGGAGAGTGATTTGTTCCCAGTGAAGGTCGTTCTGCAGGAGGGGTGTGTGATGTCCCCATGGTTGTTTAATTTGTTTATGGATGGGGTGGTTAGGTAGGTAAATGCAAGAGTTCTGGAGAGAAAGGCAAGTATGCAGTCTGTTAGGGATGAGAGGGCCTGGGAAGTGAGTCAATTGTTGTTCGCTGATGAAACAGCACTGATGGCTGATTCGAGTGAGAGACTGCAGAAGTTGGTGACTGAGTTTGGAAAAGTGTGTGAAAGGAGAAAGCTGAAAGTAAATGTGGACAAGAGTAGGGTTATTAGGTTTAGCAGGGTTGAGGGACAAGTTAGTTGGGATGTGAGTTTGAATGCAGAAAAATTGGAGGAAGTGAAGTGTTTTAGATATCTGGGTGTGGACTTGGCAGCAGTAGAACCATGGAAGCAGAAGTGAGTCATATGGTGGGGGAGGGGCGAAGGTTTTGGGAGTGATGAAGAATGTGTGGAGAGAACATTATCTCGGAGAGCAAAAATGGTTATGAATGGTTATGTTTGAAGGCATAGCAGTTCCAACAATATTTTATGGTTGCGAGGCATGGGCTATAGATAGTGTTGTATGGAGGAGGGTTGATGTGTTGGAAATGAAATGTTTAAGGACAACATTTGGTGTGAGATGGTTTGATCGGGTAAGTAATGTAAGGGAAAGAGATATGTGTGGTAATATAAAGAGTGTTGTGGAGTGAGCAGAACAGGGTGTGTTGAAATGGTTTGGACATATGGAACGAATGAGCGAGGAAAGGTTGATAGAGAGGATATGTGTGTCAGAGGTGGAGGGAACAAGGAGAAGCGGGAGACCAAAGTGGAGGTGGAAGGATGGAGTGAAAGGGATATTGAGCGATCGGGGCCTGAATACATAGGAGGGTGAAAGGTATACACGGAATGGAGTGAAATGGAACGATGTGGTATACTGAAGTAGGCGTGCTGTCAATGGACTGAATCAGTGCATGTGAAACGTCTTGGGTAAACCATGGAAAGGTCTGTGGGGCCTGGATGTAGATAGGGAGCTTTGGTTTCGGTGCATTACAAATGACAGTTAGAGACTGAGTGTGAGCGAACGTGGCCTTTTTCATCTGTCTCCCGGCACTATCTCGGTGACGCAGGGGGTGGCGATGCTATTTCCTGTAGGGCGGAGTAGCGTCCAGGGAAGGATGGAGGCAAGCAAGTATGAATATGTACATGTGTATATATGTGTATATGCATGTGTATGTATGTATGTATTTATGTATATGTTGTTATTTATATGTATGTATTGTGCATATGCGTACATGTATGTATATATGTGTGTGAGTGGATGGATCTTTCTTCATCTGTTTCCTGGTGCTACCTTGCTGACACGGAAACAGCGATCAAGTCTAATAATGATTATATCAATATA
>JAYMFT010204673.1:0-11615 GCA_038088735.1 Panulirus argus | reverse complement strand
TATGAAAAACCATTTAAGTTATATGTGGACGCTTGTGATGCCGGTGTTGGAGGAGTGTTAATGCAAGAGAAGCAATGCATTAATCATCCATTATGTTATTTTTCTAAAAAGTTTCTTCCTTGGCAGAGAAATTATAGGTTGTTGAGAAGGAAACTTTAGGTTTGATTTTGAGTTTACAGAATTTTGATGTTTATATGAGAGGGTCAGGAAAACCCATTTTAGTTTTTACGGATCATAATCCTTTAGTGATACTGTACAATGTGAAGAATGCTAATCAGCGGCTAATCCGTTGGAGACATGTTACAAGATTATGATTTAGTAATCTAGCATGTAAGAGGTAAATATAATATTGTAGCTGATGTATTGTCCAGCATGCCCGCTAGTCATGAGTCAACCTGAGGAATGACTAATTCCTTTTTGAAGAAAGGAGGGGGGGGGGGAAATATATTTCCTTTTTTTTGTACATTCAAAAAGAAATTTTTTGTTTTGTACAGTTTCCCTTAATATACCGTTCGTTTTCTTTTATGGATTCGAAGAATGCTATAAATATTCTGTTCCTTGATTATGTCATTGACTTTCCTTTGTTATATGAATTTTTTATTAAAGCATTGTAAGAATGATAGTTATTAGTTTTATGTCAAAAGAAGTGCTTGTTATGCTAAAACAATAATATTGAGAGATGGAGCTAATTTGCCGAAATGCAGATTCGCTCTCTGCTCGTTGCTTGTTTGGCATGTAGACGTGCGCGCTGGTTTCTCTGTAAAATCACGTTGTATTTGCCCTTACTGTTGTCGTCTGTCCTTGATTAATTGTCATACCGAAGGATAAGGGTATAGGCGTTATTTTTAGAAGAAAAGAGAGCAGTATTTACGAGCAGATTTAAATTTCATATTTAATTAGAATAAATGTTTCGATGGCTTTTCCGCCACGGCATCCATCTTGTGTTCGGATTATAATTTGTATTTTGTTATCACTTGTGATTTATTGTTTTGTTGATTGTTTTCAGTGTATTAGTGATCCTGACCTAACTGTTCATTAAAAGGTGATAAGTGTGAATTTGGGTTTGGTGTTTAGAGATGTCACTCTCGACTCCTACCTTGAGGTAGCCTAGTGTATCAACCGAAACAGTTATTTCAGGATATAATCCTGGACTAATGTATTAAGAGATCGAGACCCACCGTAGGTGAGGGCGGTTAGAATCGTAACATTTGAGGGCCTGTCCGTGAGTTAGATCATGTCATTGTAAGTGTACCAGTGTAAACCAATGTATTTGTGTGGATTGGTTAGGTCGGGGCATTTATTGTGTTGAGCAAAAAACAACAGCAACAACTGCTCAGTGTCATTTATGGCAGAAACCAATTTGAACAAGTTTGTGGGGTCCCCAAACTTGCATAAATTGTACCATAGCACTGAAGATGAGTTGTTCCAAATAGCATGCATGTATGAAATTCACTTAAGTTCAGGTACTAAGAGTGAAATACAAGTAGACTCGGTGGGAGATCTAAAATCTATGGGTAAAATAGGAGGTGATGAAGAAAGGGTTTAGAATGATGACCCAAATGTAGAGATGGGCGTGAGTGAATGTGTAACTTTAGAAAGTCTGAGACTAGAATTTGAGTTTAAGAAAACGCAAATGCAATTTGAAGAAGATAAAGAGGTCAGGTTGAAAATGATAGAGGCAAATGCACAGATGGGTTCCAAGCACGCCAGTAATGATGCGGATGCCAGATTTAATCAATTGCCAGAGTTTGTTTTGGATGAGTCAGAGGATTTCTTTGATCACTTTGAGAAAATAGCCACTTTGAGAAGATGGGATAAGAGTGACTGGACATTTCTTTTTTATTCTGAGGTAAAGCTAGAGTGGCATATACATGTTTAGGTATAACAATATGTTGATTATAAATCAGTCAAAGAAGCTGTGTTAAAAACTGTTCAGTTGAGTCCAGAAGTCTACAGGAGAAGGTTTAGAGGTCTGAGGAAATTAACAGCTGACTCATTTGGAGTCAGCTAGATTGTGTAAAATGAAATTTGAGAGGTGGTGTAAATCCGAGGATGTCAAAACCATGGAAGGGTTGAGGCAAATGATTTTGTTAGAGTATTTTAAAGAATTAGTTCATCCTGATATTAAATATGAAGTCAATAAAGACAAAGCTAAGGATCTGAAAGAGGCTGCACGTTTAGCAGATCAACTAGCAACTGCATATAAAATGTACAGGGAAGAGACATCAAATCAACAGAGAGGTACAAGCAATTTAGATATCAGTCTAGTGACAGAAATCAAACAAACCAAGCGAAGGGTTCAAAACAAGGTTCAAATCATTATCATAAGCAAAATGTGGGTGATAAGGTGCAAGGTCAATCACGAACAAATGTTATTAAGTTACAGTCAGGATCTACCAGACCTGAGGGTCGGCAGGAGAGGCCGCCGGTGAGATGTTATGCATATGGAGAAACAGGTCATGTCAAATTTCAGTGTAAAAATACCTTAAAGTCAGCTGCATTAACTGTTGCTGGAGGGAAGCCTCCGGATATTCATGGTGAAATAAGAGGTACCAGGGACAGTGAAGTTAAAAGGTTTGTAGTTAGTTTTAAACCATTTATGACTGAGGGGGAGAAACCAATGGAAGGGGTCCTAAGAGGAAAATTGTTATCATTAGGGACACTGGAGCAAACCAGAGCCTGGCACTCTGGTAAGGAGGCAAATGTTAGAGGGTTAGGAGCAGGACTGACCATTCTGCTGCATTATGTTAGCCTTGAGACCGGATTTGTTAATGGTAAAGTTGGTGGGAGTGATGAACTTCCTATCCACGGAGTGGACATGTTTAGAAATGACTTTGCGGGAGACAAAGTAGTTCCAGAACCAAGAATGATTGATAATCCCCTTGACCTTGTTCAACATAATTCTGTAGATTTGCTTGATCCTGAAGCAAATGTTGATGTCTCTGTCCCTAAAACTGATAGAACAGAAAGTTCTGATGATGTGAAGGGAGTTCCTGACGGGCGTACTATGTACCTATCAGACTTGCATTCTGTATGTGATGATTATTGCAGTGTGAAAAATACTGATGTATATCGTGTTGTACTAGAGCGATGGTTCAGGTTAGAGATGTAGATGTTATAGTGTTTGGAGAACTGTTTGACGAAGGGTGTGATTTCAAGTTAGGTGACAAAGCGAAGTTAGACTGGATTATCTTCCAGATTTCGAAGTTGATAAAGATGAGTTGACAAAGTTTCAGTTGAAAGATAGTAGTTTGAAGGAAGGTTGGAATGAAGCAAAGAGAAGTGGCCAGTTGGATTCTATACTGATGGTGGAGTGTTAATGAGAAAGTGGAGACCTCCAAGTGTTTCTACGTCAGATCACTGGGAGATAAAAAAAAAAAGCAGATTGTAGTTTCTCGGTATTGGGAATAATATCATTGTTTTATACCACGATTCTCGTTTATCTGGACATTTAGGAGTAAAGAAAACTGTAAGAAGGCTACTGACGCATTTTCATTGGCTTGGTATTATGAAAGATGTTGCCGGTTTTTGTAAAAGTTGTCCAACTTGTCAGAAAGTAGGAAAACCAAATCAGTTTATTCACCCAGTTATTCTAAAACCTATTCCGGCTTTTGGCAAGCCTTTTAGTAAATCATAATTGATTGCGTTGGACCTTTGCCACAAACTCGAAGAGGAAATAATTATTTGTTGACTAGCATGTGTCTGTCAGCCCGCTTTCCCGAAGCAGTTCCGCTGAGGAGTATCCACACTAAAACCATTGTAAGAGAGCTAGTTAAATCTTTTTCGTGGGTAGGATTGCCAGATATAATTCAGTCAGATCAAGGGAGCAATTTAACTTCCACAATGTTTAAAAAAATTTCGAAAGGACTTTACATTAAACACAGTCTTTTAAGTCTATATCACCCTCAAAGTCAATGTAGCTTAGAACGGTTTCATCAAGCACTGGAGAACACTTTGAGAATGTATTGTGACGAACTTGGAGTTGGCTGGGATGAGGGTGTCGTGTTAGCTTTGTTTGCCTTGAGAGACGCTGTGCAGGAGTCAACGGGGTTTACCTCATTTGAGCTTGATTTTTGGTCATGTTGTGTGGGGGCCATCGAGTATGTTGAAGGAAAAGTAGTGAGGTAGTGATGGCTCTCCATATTTGCTGAGTCATGTGTGTGATTTCGAGAGAAGTTGTTAAGAGCTCGTGAGCTGGCCAACGAGTACGTGAAGGAGTCCCAGGGTGACATGAAAATCTGGTAAGACCTAAATGCCAGAGCCCGAGAGTTCCAGCCAGTGGAGAAGGTGTTAGCGTTACTGCCGATGCAAGGTAACCCTCTCAAAGCAAAGTTTAGTGGTCCGTGGACAGTAGAATGAAAAGTAGGAGATTTGCATTTTGTTGTAAACACACCAGATAGGCGCAAGAAGAACCACTTGTATCATGTTGATGTAATGAAGCCTTATTTTGAGAGGAAAGTGGAATGTGAAAGGAAAGATAGGACAGTAAGGAAAGAAGTGGGTTGTGGATGTGTAAAGGTTGACGATGAAAAACTTGATAGTCCAGATGATGTTAAGCTGGTTAGGTGTGAAGATAAGATTTTGAAAATATCTGAGATACTGAGTAAGTTAGAAAATAAGCTTGAACATCTGGACACTGCATTAAAACCTGAAATTGTGGAAATCATATATGAGTACGTCTTTATTTCGTGATGCCCCCAGAAGAACGAGTGTTATAATTCATGATGTAGAGGTAGAAAATGTTTCTCCAATTAAACAAGATCCTTACCGAATGAGTTCGAAGAAAAGGAGAATAATGAAAAAGGAGGCAGAATACATGCACTAGCATGGTCTGATAGAACCAAGTAAAAGCCCTTGGAGCTCACCATGTGTGTTAGTTCCTAAACCAGACGGTTCTTACAGATCTTGTGCAGACTATAGGAAGGTCAGCAATGTAACCAAATCTGATTCATATCCTGTCCCTAGAGTCGATGACTGTTGACCAAGTTGTAGATGCGAGGTTTGTTTTGTTAGTAAGTTCGATTTGTTGAAAGGATATTGGCAGGTAGGCCTGACTGAGAGGGCGAAAGCCATCTGAGCATTTGTAACCATGGGTGGGTTATACCAATATAAAGTGTTACCATTTGGCATGAAGAACAGTGGAAGTTGTTTTCAGAGATTAGTACATGAAGTGTTGCGTGGTGTTGAGAATTGTTCTGTATATATTGATGATATTGTGTTGTACTCTAGGGAGTGGGATGAACACATGTCCTTGATTAGGAGAGTGTTTGGAAGGTTAGACAAAGCAAATCTTACTGTAAACTTAAATAAAAGAGATTTTGTGAAGGCTCACGTTGTGTACTTAGGTTATATTGTGGGAAAAGAAGTACAACCAGTTAATATAAATATTGAAAGTAATATGGCATGTCCTGTTCCTTCAAACAGAAAAGGGTTAATGAGATTCCTTGGAATGACTGGTTATTACATAAGGTTTTGTAAAAGAAAAAAAAAAATTCCACTGTCACATAATAAGGTAAAATATCTGTGGGATGACAACCGTAATGATGCTTTTGCTAAGATAAAACAAATGTTATTTAGCGCTCTAATTCTATGCACTCCAGATTATGAAAAACCATTTAATTTATATGTGGATTCTAATGATGCCAGTGTTGGCGGGGTGTTAATGAAGGAGAAGCAAGGCACTGATTATTCATTGTGTTATTTTTCTAAAAAGTTTCTTCCTTATCAGAGAAGTTATAGTACTACTGAGAAGGAAACTTTAGCTTTGATTTTGAGTTTACAGAATTTTGATGTTTATTTGAGAGGGTTAGGAAAACTCATTTTAGTTTTACAGATCATATCCTTTAGTGTTTATGTACAATATGAAAAATGCTAATCAGCAATTAATCCACTGAAGACTTATGTTACAAGATTATGATTTAGTTATTCAGCATGTACGAGGGAAAGATAATGTAGCTGATGCACTGTCCTGCATGCCCACTAGTCATGAGTCAACCTGAGGGATAACTCATACCTTTTCGAGGAGGGGGATGTTTTGTATTTCCTTCAAAAGAAATGTTTTTTTTTGTATAGTGTCCCTTAATACATCATTTAATTTTTTCTTATAGATTTGAAGAATGTTAAAAATCTTCAATTCTTTTATTATGTTACTGACTTTATTTTGTTATATAAATTATTATCAAAGTATTGTAAAAAGTTCTTGTTATGCTACAACAATAAATTTGGGAGCTGGAGCTATATTGTTGAAATGCAGATTCACTCTCTCTGCTCGTTGCTTGCTTGGTGACCAGACATGCGCAATGGTTTCTTTGTATAATCAGGCTGTATTTGCCCTCACTGTTGTCACCTGTCCTTGATTAACTGTCATATCGAAAGATAAGGGTATAGGCATTATTCACAGGAGGAAAGGGAACAGTATTTGTGAGCAGATGTAAATTTCACATTTAATTAGAATAAATGTTTTGGTGGCTAGTCCGCCATGGCGTCCATCCTGTGTTCAAATCATAATTTGTATTTTGTTATTTCTTGCAATATATGGTTTTGTTGGTTGTTTCAAGTGTATTTGTGACCTTAACCTATCTATTTATTAAAATGTGATAAGTACAAATTTGGGTCTGGTGTTGAGAGATGTCACTCTCAACTTTCATCTAGAAGTACCAGTGTCTACATAGCCTACTATATCTACCGTAACAGTTACCTCAGGAAAATAGCCTGGGCTAATGTGTTAAAGGGTCGAGACCCACTATAGTTGAGGGCGGCTCGGATCACGACACTTCTATCTGAAAGGCTCTTGGTATTCCTTGACAATATTGTCAGTAAATTTTTCCTCTGATTGTATAGCCTCTAGTACATCCACAGAAGACTCATATGACTTTGTCTCCTTTTCAATGGCTTCAACTTCTTTCCTCTGATTTGGTACCTCCTGAACCCCATCCCCGAAACTGTGATTCTGTTCCTCTTTGGTCTTATAACTAACTCCCTTCATGATTCTTGAAAAGCTTCCTCAGCTTTTTTATCTCTAGCTCTAGCTGGGTTACCTCTGATCTTACTCCTTCACAAGTTCCCATACTATCCCCAAACATTGGCTTTCTGGAGTTTCATGTCTAGCCTTTTTTTCTAGCCTTCACTATACCAATCTGGTTTTGATACATTCTTATAACAAAATCCATACTATTCATATCTGGTTCAGGCAGTGCTAGAGGTCTTAAATTATGCACCATGTTGGTCAATGTACAAAAAAAATATAACCTGTTGCAAGAGCATAAAATCAGAGAAGCTGTACATTTACCTTTTCAAACTTTTCAAATATAAAGAAACACAGCCAACTGTATACTACATATTACCTGCCATCCATAGCCAGATTCATGTCCTTCTACACGAGACAGGATGCGACCCTCATATGGACCAAATACAAGGCGTGGTGGAAGATCGGCATAACTCCAAACACCCAAACCAGCCCCCTTTATTCTAGAGGGACAAACTCTTAGGGGCCAAGGTGCTGTGAGGCGAGCACGGTTCTTCACACTACCATCACGTATCACCTGAATAAGAAGAAGCACGTAAATGAGAAATATCATTTTGAATGCTAAAATACATGGAGAATATGTTAATTATGCATATATTATGTAGTGAAAATAAGTTACCAACAATATATGCAAAAAGTTACATCATCATAATGCATGAGGACAGGAAAAAAGTTTAAAGTTTGTTTACACAGTTTGTGGTACATGGAAGATACTACTACATGGGTGTTAGAAGTAGCAGTGATAGCAACACCATGAGCCAGCACCACAATGGCTGTCACATTTCTCTTCCCAGCTGAGATTGCTGTCTATCCATTCTGCCTCAAATACATGAGTTGTTGGAACTCAAACTATCTATCTATATCTCTGACGTTTGTTCCAATTGGAACTCCCTCAAAGAGGTGGCCATGGTAATGCAGTCACCATAACAAGTGAACTCCAGTGCCACTTCTTAGCCTTTAGTGCGTCACCCTTAACAGGCCACTGACAGAGGCACCTCTAGTGCAATGTTTGCTGAGGCTCCTAACTAATGCTCCTACCAACTACTTCTATCTAAAGCTCTTCCCTATATGTTCCTAGCTACCATTTCTATCTACTGTTCCTACAATTTTGCCAAAAGGCATGGCTAATGCACAGTGCTCACCACAGGAAAAACTAGTCATGAAGAATGAGCTGTGCGAATTAAGGGCTGTAAAGTGTTACGAATGACAGGGAGAGATTGTATGTTTGTGTATAGAATGCCAGTAGTTCATGCATCTGTGAGGCAGAAAGAAAAGACAGCTCCCTGAAGTGCTGGCTTATTAAGCAAATGTCACTAAACTTCCCAATATCCAGGTGGGTAGAACTGGTAATAGACCTCCCTTGTATATCTTTCTGTCCATCTTTGCATAACATATGACAAAATGTAATGCACAAGAATCTTTAATATAAATCACAATCTTCCTAAATCCCTAAGGATAGGGAATAAGAAAACTACCCAGATATCTCCTGCGTCTTTTGAAAGGCAACTAGCGGGCAGGAGCCAGGAGCTGGTAACCCTCCCTTCCATGTACTTTTTTTCAAAGAGGAGAGGAAGGGAGCCTAACATGGATTCCTCCTCCACAGTTAAGACTGGGGTGTCTGAAAGTGAATGGATCTAACTAACATGAGAAGATGAATGCAGTAAGTACTATTTTTGATGGGAGGAACCTACATGTTATGACTCTGAACGAAACAAAGTTCAAAGATGATGGGGACAGAGGTTAAACTGTTTGGAAATGTTTGGAGGTTAAAGTCTGGGATTAGTGTAAGGGATAAAGTAAAGAAAGAAGTGGATGAAGGAGATATGGGACTGTGTGAATCCTCGAACAGCAATGTGTGTTCATCCTAGTGTACTCAAAAAGAAAACAAACTTTTCATAAAAAAATAGATTATCATTGAAAAAGTAGTAAAAAATACTCAAAAAGTTACATTATATTTCTGCAGGCTTGGTTCATTGCTAAGTGATCACAAGATGTTTAGATGACCCATCTGATAGCTCCTGATTAGATATGGACACGCTATTTCTTTGTAAATTTCGTTTAAGTAAACAGGACTATTATGCATTTTAGCAGCATTGAAACAGTCACATTTTATGTTCAACAGTACAATAAATACAAAGCAATGGTAATGCTGAACTGAATCTTACAAAATTAAAGTCAGTGGTAGTAGGTATCAGAATACTGCAAACACTCCAAGAAAAACTATAGATGGTCTTCCTAACATTCTTGCAAAAATGCTCACATACAGAGAACATTCTTCTGAATACTAATGACCTAATCATGGTCAAAGGGGATAACTATGGCCAGACACACAAGATCAAATAAATTGTCTCCCTTTTCTAAGCTATAAACTTTAACTTAATATCAGTTTCAAATAAGAATGATCCACAGTGGCAATAGACACATGCATGGTAAAATACATTATGAGCAAATAAACAAACCAAGGTGAACAAACAGCAACAATATTTTCACTAATACACTTCAGCAACGTCTTTACATTATGTTCAGGAGTGAATATACTAAGTAGTTGAGCTTTAGTTTTGTCAAAACAATGTTTGGTTCTCTCTCTCAAACTATAAAATTTACAAACTGGGGTACTACCTTTGACAACTTATACTTCCCTAGAGTGAAGAATTATGTGGCAATGAAGGGAGCTTAGAAATGCACCTGTATGGCTGCTCTCTTTCCCTTGCAATCTTCTTTGCATTTCTGACAACTTTAACTTTGTCTAAGAAGGTAAAGTATACCTTTCCATAGTAGTACCCTCCCAGAGACTGGAATAAATTATTATCTGTTGCTGATGGGGAGCTGTATTGGTGGTTTGTGGTACACTTCTGTCAGTTTCTTTGTCAAAAGTTTGTACTGAAGTTTCATTCCCTGCTTAACCTGTGTTTGTTTTTTCCCCAGCATTTTAAAAAAAATCCTTACACTTCTCTTTTTCTTAGTTGCACCTGCCTTAAAGAACAATTAACTACCAGTATGTGCCACGAAAAGATCTTCATGCTGAAGTGCATCTGAGAGAACAGCAGTTTCTAAATACAGTGGTCTGGAAATCTCCAGGCATTGCAGTTCAAAGTTAATGCATCCAAGAAGCACGACTGCTGTTGGATCAGGGAGACTGCACTCAGATATGTTGCTGAGGAATTTACATCACTTTAGCAAAGACACTTTTCAAAGTTCTAAGCCAGCTTACTAAGTGTCTGTCAGAGTCTTTTCAGTTTCAAGGACATGCTGTTCAGGATGCATGGAAAGCTGAGTCTGAAAAAAATTGAACATAACATCGATCTGATGAATAAATACATTTGTAAAGTTTTCACCTAGACTAAAAAAAGATATGATATAGACATTCAGTTCTAAGCCCCTATGAGAACCAGTTTCAAGAAATATGCATGGCAATGTACACAACAAGCCTTTCCAATGTGCTACCATATTCTAAATTGCAATCCCTTGTAAGGTCAACTCCCTCTGGCTGCCTCATTATAGCCTTTAACTCTAATGTTCACAATCTATAATCCATTCTGTTCAATACATGACAACACTACATTTGCCACTTTCTGGCCAACAGCTAATTGTCTATTACAGAATTGAATAAAAAGCTCTTTTTTCCATGTTACTTATATAACTCACTGCAAAAGAGACATTAGTGGTACAGCATCAAGTAAAATTAAACATATGGTGGCACTTTCAGTAATTTTAGGATTGATATTTTTCTTAATTCAGCAGCAAAGGCCTTAATGATATTCTGTGATCATCTCAGTTTGGCTTGCATCTCCATGACATATTTGAATCGCACTATCGCCATTCTGGCATACTTTGCAAAAAGATGAGCAAGTTCAAGGATCTTACGTCAAGTTGAATTTGTAAGGCTTCCTTTAATACCCTTGAAAGCCATACTGCCTTGCCAGAGTCATACCTATAAGCTGCTTTTCTCACATATTTTTTTTCATAACCGTTTTAGTTTGGGAGAATGTGTGGAAAGATATAGTTGAATTACTGTGAATAAAAGTAAAATCATCAACAGGAAAGAGAGACAGATTGGTCTAAGTGTGAGTTTGAATGGAGAAAACCTAGAGGAAGTGAAGTGTTTTAAACAGCTGGTAGTGGACATGGCAGAAGATGGAACCATACGAGCTGAAACAAGACACAGGATGGACGAAGGGACTCAGCTCCTGGTGCACTGAGGACTGTGTTACATTAGAACTATCTCCCCTTTCATAAAACATAGTATTCCCTTAGTTCATGCACCAAAACCAGAGCCCACAACCAGGAATCTAGGCCTTTCCACTGTTCCCCAGACTGCTTTCATGTGCCCTGGTTCAGCCCACAGATAGCGTGTTGCCCTCTATGTACCATGTTGCTCTCTCACTCTATCCATGTCATGTGTGATGTGCTGAAACCATAGCTCTTTTAAAATCTTTAATTCAATCACTTCACAACCCCTTGTTTAATCCGTTGAGAGCAGGTCACCCACTGTATACCACATTGCTCCAATTCATTCTAGCTTCCTCTCCGGCCGATCTATCTCTGTGGTTGTTGATGGATCAGCCTCCCCCCTTTTCTCCATCAACTGCGG